>PVLD010006919.1:0-95973 GCA_004027595.1 Dinomys branickii | reverse complement strand
AAGCGGGAACGCGGGGTGGGGGCAACGGCGTTGGCGCCGAGATTGGAGAGGAGGGCTGTGCCCCAGGGAGGGGGGTGAGGGAGGCGTGAGAGGAGGTGGGGGGGGAGAGACCTAGAGGGGCCAGAAAGAGAGGGGGAGAGAGGGAGAGACAGACGGAGGAGGGTGCTGAGGGTGAGGTGAGCGGAGGGACAACGATTCCAAAGCGGAGGGCTTGCTGATGTCCTATATAAGCCTCTGGCAGCACCTATATAGGCTGCGCGGGCACGGCGCCCGGGCCAGGAGCCTCCTTTTGGAATCTCCAGCCGGGACCCCGTGGGAGCAGGAAGCTCTGGTGATAGTGGGAGGAGAGCAGGACAGAGAAAGGGAGAGAGGAGGGAGAAGGGGCAGAGGGAGGAGGGAGGGACAAGGACAGGGCCACCTGGTGGGCTTTGGCCTGGGCTGCTAGGCGGGCCTGCCGCTCCTTCCTTCCGGCGGGCACCTGGCACACTCAGCAGCAGGTGGGCAGGGGGCGGAGGAGGACAGGGACCCTGGGTAAGGGTCTCAGCTGGAGACCGACAGTGTGGCTGGCCAGTTCCAGGGGGTCTCAGGGCAGCTGAGCCCAGCCGACACCTGGGGCCCACACTTACTCAGCTGATGAGAAAGCTACTTCAAAGTTCTGGCGCCGGTTCTGTGGGCTGAGTTGCCCATAGTCAAAGGCCTCGGGGAAGAAGTTGTGGACCAGGGCACAGAAAGCCATCCCATCACTCCAGCTGGAGGAGAAGTTCTGGATGTCCACATGCTACGGGTGGGAGGGCCAGTCAGGATCCGAGCGGGTAACTCTTCTGTACCCAGCACGTTCCCCCGCCCCAGGTGCTGGCATTCTAGACCAGGGTGACTGGGCTTCGAGAGGCCCTACAGCCTCGGAGTGCGAACCTCCTCCAACTCCACTTGTCAACTTACTTTCTGTGATTTAGGGGGAACAGAGCTACGGAGAGGTCCAGTGCCGCTGAGCTAAGGCCACGGTCATTCCCCCATTTGTCCTTTCCTCACAGAAAGCAACTCACCTCCCCACCCTGCCCCAGTGCAACAAGGAGGGGACTCCGAGAGGGGGATCTGTCTCAAATCAAGCCCATCATATCACCCAGGGCCTGGGCCCTGGGGTCATGTGTGCTCTTTGAGCCTCATTTTCCTCATCCCAGAAGCCTTTCCATGTACCCTGCCAGGGCATATGGTCCCTGTGAAGCCTACAGGGGAGTAAGCAGTTCTCCCAGGAGGGAGGTGCTAACTTGCAGCCTGGGCGGGCACTGGGCTACCTGGCCTCCTAGGGCTCACCTCGTAGCCACGTGTCTTGGCTCGGCACCAGTCCAGCAACATCTGCTTGATGCTGTTGGCATTGGGAACCCCGAAGCTGGTGGAGCGCTGCACAGCTGTGCGAGGTCCGCCAGGGCTGCTGTGGGGGTGGGGTGGGGTTTAGAGCAAGGTCACCGCCTCGATAGAATCATCCTGTGGACCCCGAGGCCTTGCCTCCAGCTTCCTCCCGCCACAGTTCAAGCCCTGTTGCTCCCATCTCTAGCTTTGCCCATCATCACTCAGGCCCCGGCCTCTTTGGTCATCAGGCTCCACCTCTGCCCTCTGCTCCTCACCCAGAGGCGCCCTCTTTCTCCAGCTTTTCAATCATGGCCTTGCGTGCTTGGGATGCTGAGGTCTTGGGCAGACTCTGTGCCTTCATTAGTTCTTTCTTTTTCTCTGCCTGGCGTTTTTCAAGTGCTGCCAGGCTCCCAGGCCGCGGGCTGGCCTGGTCCTCTCGGTCAAAGATGCTGTGGGTAAGGCAGGGACCATTAGGCTGGAAGAGCGCTGCTCCAGAGCCACAGGCCTGGGCCATCACTTGCTGGGAGAGGGATCCTGTAGTCTCTCCCACACCATGTTCTCATCATACCCATTTACAAAGGAGTACACTTTGGTCAAACAACACCAAGTCAGGAGGCAAGAAAAAGATCAACTTTTGGCTCCCAAAAGTTCTCTGAGGCCGGGGATATAGCTCAGTGGCATAAGCACCTGCCTGGCAAGTGTAAGGTCCTGCATTCAATCCCTGGCACCAAAAACAAACCAACTGAAAGTTCTCTGAGAAGGTTTAGTGTATTGTCAAGTTCTGAGTCTGGGCTTTATCAAGTAATAAAAAATGACCAACATAGTAATAGTAATGCTAATAATAATAGCTCATGTCTGTTCAGATACTTTGCACAGTGTGGAGTAAGTACTCCAGGACCTCCTGCATGGGAGGCATTTTATCGCTGGGGTCCACCCTTAGCCTTCCTGTGCATCATTTTAAACTTCACAAGGGGTAGGTGGGGGGACTCACACTATTTCCACTAAAGACAAGAAAACTGAGGCCTCAGGTAATAACTTGCCTAAGATTTCAGAGGACATAGGGGGAATAGCTAGAAATTGGATGCAAGTCCCTGATTCAGAGTTTCTGGAACCTTTGTTCTCCAGCCTGGAGTTTGATCCAATCCCTGCTTTTTGCCAGCACGCCCATCCTCTGTAGCATGGAGGTGTACACCTCTCTCAAGGGCTAGGCTGCTCTGTAACTTGGGGGGCAGTCGGCAGACCCTGCAAAGTGGTAGTTCCAGTAGGCAGTGCCAGTAGGTCTCTCTAGGGTTTGATGTTCTTGCTGCCTCTCGGACCTCCGAGCCCCTAAGCAAGTCTCTGGCTTCCCTGCACATCTACTTCTTCCAGGGTATGGCTGAGGATTGAGACCCCAAAACAAGCAGGAATGGTCTGACTCCCACTTTGTCCCTCCCCCGTGATACCTCCCAGCATCTCAGTCTATCCCTCTGCAGAATGGGTATGCCATGAGGTCCCCTATGGTATGCGAGTAGCTTGTGCCTACCTGCCCATTTTCTTAGACGAGGAAGAGGAAGAGGAGAAGGTTTTGGTTTGCACTGTAGTGCTGCCACTGCCATCTGTAAGAAAGGGGAGAGGGAGTGAGGGAAGGTCGGGGCCTGGACATCAGGAGACAGGAGGACAGGCTGTACAGAGGGATGGTGATAACCACAGGCAAAGAAGAGAAAGGGATGGCGCAGGTGAAGACAGAGTGTGGAGGAAGAGCCCGAGGAGGCGAGGAGGCAGGTAGGCGCAGGGTGAAGTCAGGCAGCCTTACTCTCCGAGCGCCTCACGAAACTGGACTCCACTGTGGTGGTGCGGGCTGTCCGTGTGCCATCACCTAGAGGCATAGGAGATGACAGCAAGGGTCACAGGGGGTCGCTGTGGAGGATGTGTTCCCACCCAGAGCCCTGGTTGGCCCCTTACTGGACTGGACGAGCCGCTCGGTCTTGGTAACAGTGCTGACGGAGGAGCCATCAGCTGCCCTCTGGCTGTGCCGTGTGGTGGTCTCGGTGGACATGTTGTTTCGCCTCTCTCCCGGCCGGGCTCGTGCCTCCTGCAGCCGCCGTTCCCGTTCCTTGTCCCGCTGGTCTGGGCGGGGGATGCCCCATGCATACCCAGAAGGGTCACCCAGGGCCCACACGGCACACATGCACAGGCACACAGAGCACAAAAGATGGGGTGGAGGGTAGCTTGTTAGAAATGCTAGTGACGCAGGTGATAGGGGCCTCTCTAGGAGGATCTAGGGGTGAAGGGACAGCCCTAACTTGTCAGGGAGTGGCGTCGGGGCAAAGGACTCAGGTAAAAACTAGGGAACATGGAATAGCTGACCTCGAAGGGGTACTTGGGTCCAAGTAGGATGTTTCGGTAGGAATGAGTAGCTGAGTCAGGAGGGAGTATCTAGATCTAGGGAGGAAGCAGCTGAGGTCCAGGGAAGCAGCAGCTGGGTAAACACAGCGGCAAAGTGGCTCATAAAAGGGGTCTTAGGAAAGAGAAGAGCAGCCGGAGGTGGGGCTCTCCAGATGCAGGGAGGGGCACCTGCAAGTGTCCGAGCAGTAGTCTGATCTAGAGAAAGGGTGGCTGGGGTAAAGCCAGTGAAGTGCATTCACCAGGCCTAAAGAACATAGGAAGAGAGGCTGGGCTCTCCTTCCGTGAGCCTGGGATAAGCAGCTAGATCTAGAAAGGGAGTACCTAAGAGTGTCTGGAGGAATAAGTGAGTGTAAAGTTAGAGAAACAAGAGCTGTGTCTGGAGAAGGTGTTATCAGATGGAGGACGTAGCTGTGTCCAGGAAAGGGGAAGCAGGGTAGAGGCAGAGGCTAACGTGGCCATCAACGGATCTCAGAGAGAGGGAAGCACCCGAGAGGAGTATCTGAATTCAAGGAAGGGGAGTCGATAGCACTTAGAGAAGCCATTGTATCCAAGGAGAAAGTGGCTAAGAGAGGGGAGAAGTTGGGCCTAGGACAGAGAAGGGAAGCTGCTCAAGGACAGTGAGCTGGGGTGGCCAGGGCAGGAGAAGCAGCTAGGGAAGGGAGCAGCTGGGGCCAGGGGGAAGGAGGAGAGGGGTAGCTGGGCTAGAGAAAGCAACACTGGGTTGGGCAGGTACTGGAGCAGCCATGAATGGACCTCAGAGTGAAGACGGCAGTTGGGGGGTGGAGTAGCTGGATCTAGAACGGGCTGTCTACCTCTTTTCCTTTGTCTGAGCTCACGGAGTGCAGCCCGGATTCGCTTCCGCTCCTCAAAGTCTGTACTCTGATCCAGCTGCAGACAGAGTTGTTCATTGAGCGCTTGGGGCCTGCCAATCCTTAGCTCCCTCCCTAACCCAGCAGAAGCACTGTACCATCTTGTCCAAGACTCCTTCATCCTCAATGGCCATCAACTCCTCAGTGCTCAGTGGGCTCTGCCCCTGTGCTGCTTTGTCTGCCTGGGTCTGCTCTGCACCATTAGCGGCTTCCACTGCTGTAGAGGGAGGCTCCGCTGGCTCTGGCTCCATCTGTGCGGTAGGGTGAGAGCAAAGGGCGTGTGTGAAAGCCATCATGTCCTCAATGGGCAGAAGACCAGATCCTGGGGCTGTTGGCCCAGATTTGGACATGACCAGTAGCCTACCAGTCTTCCTGTCCCACGCGGGCATGCAGGTGTCAGGCTCAGGGAAGAGTCCCCGACAGCCCTGTTGTAGGTTTTCCCACATATTCACAATTATATTAATACAATTGGTAGTTAGCAATGTAATGATTTCCATTCTGCAGCATTTGTATAAACACTAGGGCTATTACTGTCCTTAGTCAACAGAAGGGAAAACGAAGGCTCAGGGGAACTCCCCACAGTCCCTCTGTAAATACAGTGCAGCCTGGCAGCCTGGGCTTTGAGCTGAAGGGTATCTAACTCTGGAGCCTGAGTTCTCTCTGCTGCTTCACCCCCAGTCCCCTCCCCGCAGGCTCTGCTGCATCCTGCCAATGCCTGAGGCCTGGGTCCTCCTGGGTCGGTGCCCAGGTGGCACATATCCCAGCCTCCCTTGCCAAGAGGGCTGGACCAGAGCCTGAGAGTTCCTAACCAGGTGTCTGACTAGGGCTTCCCTGAGCCAAGACCTCTCTGAAGACCTCTCCTATCTATCACCCCCCCTCCCCTGCCCCAGCCCACTGGAAACCATGCTCCGAGGACCCTCAAGGCCTGACCTAGTGCCCCATCGCTCCCAGGGCATCTCCCAGTCCCCAGACCAACTACTCCACCCCCTCCCCTCCTACAGGGCCTCTCTGTCTGCCACGAGAGTAAGGAGAGCCAAGGCGGCAGCTGTTTCAGGGAGGCTTGGCCTAGCTGGGGAGGGGGCATGGGGTTGGGGGCTGGGCCATGCCAGAGGCTGCTAGAGCAGCTGCCATGCAGTACTAGGGCTATTACTGGCACTGTCTTGTCTCAGTCTTAGAATTCTCCTGTCCTAGCCCTCTGTATAGAGAGGCAAACTGAAGCTCAGAGAAGGTGATAGCACACCTAAGGTCACTCAGCCTGGCTCAAAATCACCCCCTCCCTCTGACCAAGAGGGACTTACGAGACTGCTGCTGTGGGTGGGGCCGGTGGAGGAGCGGCGGCGGGTGCTGAAGGCAGGTGGGTGGGCTACAGGGGTGCCAGCATCCTCAGCCGCCTGGAAGAGCGCCTCAGGGTCGGCGGCAGCCAGGAACAGCTCACTAGGCTCCAGCTCAGGCTCAAGGTCCAGCACAAGTGGGACCCCCAGCCGTAGGCTCAGCATCTCCACCTGCCTGCTCAGCGCGTCCAGCCTCCGGCTCATTGTGGCTGTCTCCACCCGCAGCTCTTCGGCTGCTCGAGCTACTGGCTCCATGGCGGCTGCAGCTGCCTCAGCTGCCTGGGTCACTGCGGCCCGGCCTGCCTCAGCCACTGCCCGCAACTCCTGCAACACCTGGCCCAACTGCTCCTCAAGGGCTGCAGCCATCTCAGGCCCGGGTCCAGGTACCCCTGGCATAGTGCTGGTTAGGACTCTATGGGGTGTAATGTTGGGATAGTGGCAGGGACTGCTGACTATGGCTGGCAATGTCAGAGTCTTTGCAGCTGGTCTGAGGGCGAAGGCAAGGGCAGCAAGCCTGTCCCGCCCCTGCCGGCCTCCCAGCCTGCCACCAGCCAGTTGGAGCTGGGGCCCAAATAGAAACCTATTCTGGGCTCCTCTGTGGAGGGGACAGAGCGGGGGAGGGGTGGCTTGCCCAAGCAGGCGACTGCTAGGCCTGGCCCTGGCCCTGCAGAGATTATAGATCTATAGCACAGCAAAGGTGCACACATTTTGAGGGAATGCTGAGACTAGGGTGCCATGCTTCCCAGGTGGGGAAACTGAGGCAAGGAGTAGGAAATAGGTCTGTCTGAGCCAGCACATCTATTGGATATAAGGATCCAGTCTACCAGAGTCCAGAGCCTGCACAGTTTTCCTCTTATGCAATGCTGCTTTATGAACCCTTAACTAGGTGGGGACATGGAGGCAGAGGGAGGTGGGACTTTTATAGACTAAAGGCAACGGTCTTGACCTTGAGATGAATGTCCTTCCCAGGTACTCGGAGCCAACACAGACTCTGAACAAGTGATTACAGGCACACCGTCTGTTCTCCCTTGGTGGGGAAACTGAGGCAAATTGGCAGTACTAGACCCAGGTCTCACTCTGGCATCCTCCACCCACCCCGAGCTCCTCAGAGGCACTCACCCCCTCAGACACTCCACCTCAGCCCCTCAGGAGAGGGCATCTGGGTCCTGCTTTGTTGGAGGAAGGGTGTTTTCTTGTCCCTACTTTCTCCCTCCCAGCCCTGAGCAGGCCCAAACCTGGCTTCAACCATTTCACCTCAGCCAAAGTCCTGTTTAGTCCCTGGATCAGCACAGAGGGCACTACCTGGGCAGCTGGGTAGCCTGCTAGGGATCCCTTCCCCGGCTGAGTTCCCAGCCAGTCGATCCCAGGCTTGGGAATGAATAATGGAAGGGTGCAGCGTATTCAGTTCCCGTGGCACCTGCGCGGCTGCTGCCTCACCCGATGGGTACCCCCCCGCCTGTCTGTCTCCCACCAGTGCTTCTGGCCCAGCCCCCACTAGGAGGCTGAAGCAGATGCTAATCACTAATCTCTAATCCCCTAATGGCTCGGGCTGATCTTGGATGAGCTGATGCACTGCTCTGCATCTTGCTGCTGATGTCCTATGTGGAGTGGGCACAGGGTCACCGGGGCTGCCACACGAAGGGAGAGGCAAGCCCTTACCACCCTCCATGAGCCTCAGTTTTTCCGTTTGCTCATTAGAAATGAACCGAACGATGAAGTAAGGATCGAAGATCAGAAAACGGGAAAGCCGGTGTCAAGTGAGTTTCTCATGTGCTTGGTGGGTGATACACTACGGTTCAGTCTTAGTTCTGCCACCAACTGGCTATGGACTGTGGACAGCCGCAGAGCAGAGAAACTCTGCCAGCCCTGTACCCTTAAGCAGTTTGTGTAACACTGGCAGATGAGGAGGTGGCGGGGTGAGAAGGGGCTCACCTTAACGCTGCAGCCTCCTCGGCTACCAGGGGAGGCGTGGCTGAAGCTGGTGACGTGAGTGACACTGCCCATCCGAGTGAGGGTCCCAGGGCTGCTGACGGGGGTGATGGTGGTGCTCTTGTTGCCAGCGCTGGTGCTGAGGAGGGTGGGGGGTGTCCGCAGCCCCAGTGTCAGTTCTGGGTGGGGAGAAGGATGGCTGTCAGGATCAAGGGCAGTGAGGGCAGTGCCAGCTAAGGTTGATGGCACCCTTGTTCCCCACAGCATCTTTTGGAGAGACCCTGAGCCCTGGCCACACACAGCCCGTGTCCTATGACGTGCAGAGATGGGTGGCTACAGGTACTCATCCCCAGCCGTGCGCTATCAGCAAGGGAGGCCTACCTGCCCTCTGGTTGCTTGTGGGTAGTAGCACTCGGCCCGTGGGAGCTTGGCCACGGCCATCCTTGATCTCGATGGTGAAGGTGGTCTTCATACTGACCCCTGGCTCGGCAGTGCCTATGGCCACAGGCAGCGGGGCACTGGGTTCCTCTGAGCAGGCCACGGGCTCCCCCGCTCTGTTTTCAAGGGACCTGGCAGCCAAGCCCCGCCCTCTGGGGCCCTCCTCTTGGGGGCAGCTCTGAAGCTGGGCCAGGGGCCGAGCTGCTCCTCTCTGCTCCTTGTTGAACTCGGAGGAGGTGTCACTGGGGCCCCGAGAGGAGGAGCTCCTAGAGGAGGAGGCAGAGGTGGTGCTGATAAGGGAGGGGCCCGGAAGTCTTGTAGGGGTCAGAGAACCCAGGGCTGCTCGGGTTGGGCCATCCTGAAGCCTGGCAGCTGTAGGAGAATCGGATGCAAACTTGCGGACACGATCCCGCACAGAGCCAGCCCGGTGGAACGGGGAAGGTCCACTGCCAAGGGGGGTGGACTCTAGAAGGGATAAAAGGGCTGTCAGTAGCTGGGTGGGACGGGACACGGCCAGATCCTGGGGCTGGTGAGAACAGGCTGTACCTTGACTCTGGGCTGGCCGCTGGGGGCTGAGCACAGACAGAGAACGCTGACAGGGTTGGGGTCCGGCCAGGTCTGGCAGATTGAGGGGGGAGGGAGTGACAACCATGTGAGAGAAGAGACAGGAGCGTGGGTAGTGGAGAGTTCACTGATACCTGTGTCCTCCCCACATCCCCAGCTTCCCAGCCCCTCCATCTCCAGCCTCCGCATCACCCGCTGCTCGGGCCTCCCCACTCTGCCGCTTTTCCTGCAGGCACTTCCTTCTTACCCTCCCCCACTGGCCCGAGGGTGACTTGGATACTCCTGGGGGCCAAAGCTAGGGCTAGGTTGGGGGAACAGTGTCCAGATCCTCCCTGCCCACGGGGATGGAGGACACCCCCAGCCAGCATTGCCCATGCCTCTGTCTGCGAGATGGGTGCACTCCCTTATTGGGGAGAAGAATGTGCCTGAGGCCCGTTGCCTTTCAAGGCTACAGGGAGGCCTCTGGCCATGGGTGGCAGGGGTGGGCCTGTCTAGGGGCGGGGACACCTCAGGGGCAGTAGAGGGGGAGTGTCAGGGACTGCCTGGACCCACTAAGGCTGGAGCTGTCCAGGCACCAGAGTTCATTCTGCTGGTAGGGAAAAGGAGGACGGGTCAGGGAAGGCAGGTGACTCCCTTGTGCTACCCTTTCTATGACCCTCACCTGCTCTGTTTTTGTTGGAGGGGCCTTTGGTGGGGGACGGGGCAGCAGGAGGCTCTGTGGAGCCAGGCAGGAGCTGCAAGGGAACCATGGTATGGGCAGGACTGACTCCTCCATGAAGGAGCTCACCCGCCTGGCATCCCTGCCCCTGGTCCAGACTCACCTTGGTGGCCACCTGCCCTTCCATGTTGGGTTGGACCAGTGACTCTGGGAGATCAGGGGTGGGAGTCCTGGGGGTGCTGGGAGGTGGCTCAGGGTCCCCCGGAGCCTCAGCAGCAGCACATGGGGCTCCGGCTGGTTCCAGTGGAGGCTCAGGAGAAGCAGCGGTAGGTGAATTGTCAGGTGAGGCAGTTGAGCTAGGTGTGTCCCCAGGTGGGGCCCTCAGCAAGAGTGTCACTGTAGTCACATCCTGGCCGCTATCCTCAGGAGCTGGGGTTGGCTCTGGGACTCCTGCCTGCTGTTCTTGTTCCTTGTGCTCTGGCACCTGTGGGCGACCCACAGGATGCAACCAAGGCTCCCCTGCCTTGAGTACCACCCCCACTCTTGGAAGACCAGACTGGCAGGTGCCCAGGGTATGCAAACTAAAAGGGAAGGGCATGGCTTCCTGTGGGCACACCTGCATGAGCCTTTGATCTCTACTTCCCAGTCACTTGGCCCTGCCCTAGCCAAAGGTGGTTCAGAGAGGACCAGTTCCTAATGTCAGTGTTTGGGGACCTCAGGATGCTGGCCGGGAGCTCCCAGCAGTAATAGACTCGGGGCACAGGAACCTGGCCGGGCCCCAAGGAGTAGGTGTGAGTCCCGCCAGGACCAAGGACTCAGCGGCCTCTGCTGGCCATTTAGGGAATCTGCGTGGCCTGACCTCTCACACTCCATAGAGAACGCAGAGGACTCTCAACAGTGCTCTGCCAGTTCTGCCAGTGCTCTGATGACCCAGGTGAAGATGTAGGCTGTTTGGAAGGTGAGGCCCAACCTGGGGATGGGTTTATGCAGGGAGGTGCCAGGGTCAGATCTGCATTTCTAAGAGATCCCTCTGCTGCTGAGTACAGCTTAGATAGCAGAGATGGGGGTGGAAAGTAGGAATGGAGGGGGACAAACGCCTGTGTATAACAAGGGTGGCAATGGGGGAGGGGCAGAAACCTAGGAGCAGTGCAGACAGGTTACGTATGAGCGGGGGAAGCCGAGGTGGAGATAAAGTCTGGAGGCAGGACATGTACCCAGAGGTTGCCTGGGAGAATAGGAAGAGACATGAGATAGAGCCTAAGTGTCCCTTAGGGCTGGGGGTTGCCACTCACAGTCAAATACCAGTGCAGCAAAGCCGGACAGGCACTCTGTGCCGCTGGCATCTGTGGGCATTCCCAGGCCACTCTCCCACCATGTGTCCACGCCTTACCTCACACTGTTCCAACCTGTGTGCTGCCTGCCCCTTGCTGTCCTCTCTGGAGCTACTGTTGGCACGCCCACTGCACAACCTCCCAGCTACAGTGGCAGCTACAAGGGCGGGGACAAATGTTAGGCAAGTGGCCAGGAAGCACTGCAGGCAGCACACAGCAGGGCAACAATGGGACCTGGATAGGCCACCTACCCTCAATCTCCTGAGCCCGTACACGGCGGATGGCGGCTCGGATCAGCTTGCGCTCTTCATACTCGCCGGCACTTCGCAGCTGTGGGTGAAACACAGGCCCCAAGAGTTGGGCTGTGGAGTGCAGGTCTTCTGCTCTGCCCCTGTCCCCTGCCCTGGCCTGGGCCTCACCAGTGTGGTCAGCTCCTCCACATCATTCATGGACTCCAGCTGCCCCGCCAGCCGTGCGAGGGCAGCCCGCTGCTCAGCTTCCCGATGCTGAGAGCTGTGGAAATATCACGACTGTTACCACCACTACCATGGCTAGGCTGTGAGCTAAAGGTAGGAGCCAGGACAGGGTACCCAGAACCTTGGCAGAGGGGAAGTAGCTATCTCTGCAGACCCTTGACCGAACACTGATACATGCATGTCCCTGGACATGAGGACATGTACAGTCATGTTGTCCATACCAGTGGGACCAAGATACCATGATCAGCACATGGTCCATTCGTACCAACACCCTTGCATACTCCAAAGTGCGCACGCGTGACCAGCTGTACACACAGCAGACATACCTGTGCTCACAGCTGCCTACACACGAGCTGAGCCCTGGGACACTCACCCCCTCCCACATGCATGTTTGATCCTCGGACACTCACTGCAGCCAGTTCTCCTTGTTGTCCTGTCGCTCGGCACGGAAGCGCTTTGATGCCAGGGCTTCCTCCTCACGCTCCAGCTCCTGCCGCTGCAGCTCCCGGATGGCTGAACGGATGCGCCGCCGCTCTGCCAGATCTGCTGTGACCTCTAGCTATAGGGCAGGTGGGGGCGAGGGGCGGGTCATTTTGGCTCTTAGGGGTGGAGGGCTGGTACCAGCTACCCACGGTTTTGCCTGAGGCACAATGAGTACTCTGTCTCCACTCGGTCTGCCCCAAGCCCTGTACATGCCTGGCCACCCACTGAGGTTGTCAGGGGGAGACCCAACTCAGGGATCAGGGAAGCCACTGCACGCTGTGGTTCACAGAGCACCTACTGTGAGTAAGCAGCGGGCAGCTACTACCTGTACCAAGTACTAAGCAGTCAAGCACTCCTACCTGCAATTTGACTCCTGCCCTTCAGAGCCCCACCTCAGATCCCCGAGAGTTTACAGAGCCACTGTGAAGTCAATCCTGAGAGCTACTAACAAGAAGCCTTGGAGAGGAAAGCATGATTTACTTAGCTGGAGTATCCCTGGAGCAAGGAAAACTTCTATGATCTAGTCCCAGAACACCACAGCTCTGGGGATGACAAATTGGGAAACTGAGGCAGGGACTGTTTCTTAGGCATCTCCTAGCTTCTTGCCTGGCTGTGGAGTATCTGCACCCCTTACCCCCTGGATTGGCTTTAACCTACCCGTAGCTGCCATCAAAGGAGCCAGGCCCCAGAGTGGGAGGGTCAGTCCCCCACAGAGATAAGGCAGCTGGCCCTAGGGGACCCCCAGATCCCTAGAAAGAGCATACATGAGGGCGAGTACTCTTACCAGCTTCTCAGCGCTGCCCGAAATTTGGGGAGGCTGGCTTAATAAGGTTCAGAAAAGGGCACCTTTTCTGGGCTGAGTCAGCCAATCCTGGTTTCCTCTCTGTAGACTGGATCCCACCTCCCAGGGACCCTGTATAGCTCAAGGGAGGGGCCTGGCCCGGGATCCCTCAGGAAGACAGTGGCAGAGATAAGCCTTCAGTGTGTGGTCTGACAGCCTGACAGGAGCAAGTAAAGGCCGGGCGGGCGGCTTCCTCATCACTAAGTACCCTCTCTCCTCTCCCTTTTCAGCCTTCCCCTCCATCATTCCTCCCTGCTTGGTAGGGGAGCTGGGGAGCTGGGGTGGGTGGAGATCGGTTCCAGCAGGGAGTGTGGGTGGGCCCAATCCAGCCAATAGCTAACTTGCCCTATTCTGAGGAATGGCGAAAGCCTTGAAGGACAGAGCCCTGGAGCCCCACATTCCTGAAGAGCTATGGGAGCATTTCCTAAAACAGTCCAGAGCTCCCTGTTGGTTCTGTCTGGGTGGTCAGGGACATATTCTTAACCTCTCTGTTTTCCTGTGTCTTTGCTTCTTTATTTGCCAGATTGGGACAAAGGTCTGCACCTCAGGGAAGGGGTTGGGGATGGAACAGTGGCTTGGGGTTTAACCATCAGGACAGAGCAAGGCGGGTGCAAATGGGGGGGGACAGGACACATTAAGAACCTTGACTGTGTCAGACCTTGTACTAAGCCCCCACTGGGCCTCACCTCACAAAAACCCTAGATACAATATTATTCCTGACGGAAAAGGTAACTCAGGCTCAGTGGGAAATGATTTGCCTATGGTCAAATGACCTGAGTTAGGATTTGAACCCAGGATTCTGTCTGAGGGCCTGCCCTAGATTGAAGAAAGCTGTGGTGCTGGGGCCTAATGGCCATGGCAGGGAATCTCAAGGACCCTGGAAATGTGTTGGGGATCCCTCTGGCCTGGGATGGAAATGCCAAAGCCCAAGGGGGCCTATGATAGCAGAGGGAGGGAGAATGAGCCTCACTTCCCCAGAACACCTGGAGATTGGGTACTTTGGGGGCCTCCTGACGCTCCTGTGCAGAGGACGAAGAAACCTAGAAGTGCAACAACTAGCCCTGTTTTCCGGGTCTCCATTCCCAGTCCCCTGGGGTCCAGAGATGCAGTCCTTATCCCTTAAAAAAGCCGGACGTGGTAATCTAGCCACTTCTGCAATCCTGGGCGCCTTGGGGGTGTGGACTGCCTAGAGATGAGGGTGCGCGGGCACCTGGCCTGGCTTTCTCTCTGTTTGGGATGCTCTGATTCTGTTACTCCTCAAAGGTCTCTGCCTTCCTGAGGGAAAGTTGAGCTTTCCTGTCTGGAAACTGGGACCCTCCCTCTGATCCCCCTGAGTGGGTGGGACAGCACCCCTTGGTATGAGCCGTCCCTATAGACAAAGGTCAGCCCACAGTGTCCCTGCTGTGTCCTCTGGTCCCCACCCTCTCAGGCACCACCGCTGTGTGGAGGGCGGGGAGGAAGTACAAAGGGCCATTGTCCACCGGGGGAAGGGGAAAGGGATGGGGCGGTTTCGGAAACTGCCCAGTGAAATTCGCCCGGGAGGAAAGAGGGTGCTTCCTCCTCCCCGGAGGCTGGGCCTCCACTTATTTTCTGCTTTTGCTGCTGGGGTCATCTGGCAACCGTCTCTGGGGTCAGTCTCCCCATCTGCACAGCGTAGGTCAGGTATTCTGACCTTTCTTCCCAGGACCCCCGTTACTACCAGGCGATGAGCCGGCAGTGGAGCGACGCCTCGCTAGGGGGCGCCGAAGACTTGCAGGCTCCGGAGCCGCCTGCGCTCGCAGGGTCCGCCTATATCTCTCCCACCCACCCACCCCCCGCCACCGGCAGCTTTAATGTCCCAGTCTACAGAGAGGAAGCCGGAGTTAACAGAACCTAAGCTGCTTTCCAGGTCATCCCGCTAAAGTGTTGGAGTCGGAATTCGAACCCAGGACGAGGGCGTAAGGCGTGCCTGCGTGTGGCAGAGGGACGCGCGGCGCGAGTGTCCCCAGGCGTCCCCATTCCCGCGCAGCCCACCGCCCAGTCCTCAGGAATGTGCGGGAGCAAAGGCCGGAAGCAGCTGCCCGGTCCCCAAATCTGCTAGGGCGCTGGACAGGCGGAGCGGGGCCAGTTTTGCCTTATAAGGTCCGGCCCCAAGGGGAGGGGCCCAGCTCAGGACGCCCCCGTTCCTGCCACGAGGCCGGCGGGGGCCAGGCTGGCGCGCGGGGAGCAGCGATGGCGGGCGCAGGGCAACGGAGGGGCTGACCTGGGGGTGTCGGGGTGGGAAAGCCTTTGGGGGTCAGCGCGGTCGGAAGTGGGGGGGCGGCTCATTGGCACTTCCCCAGGGAAAGGGGTTTGAGACCGAGTAGGGTGACTTCAACCACTGTTCTAATTCCTCCTCGGAAATCCTTTTCCTTCACCCAGTAGGGGCTAAAGACTGAAGAACGGGGGCTGGGGGTATAGCTCAGTGGCATAAGCACTTGCCTGGCAAGCGCAAAGTCCTGAGTTCGATCCCTGGTACCGGAAAAAAAAAAAAAAAAAAAGACTGAAGAACGCCGCTGAGCTTCCTGCAGTGTGGACCTCCTAGAGATGAGGCTTGCCTGGGCACCTGGCCTGACTTTCTGTTCCTGACGCTCTGACCGGTGGGCACTTTTGGAAACCCAACTTCATCCCCTCTAGGCTGCACACAGTCTGCAGAGGCAGCTGGTGGGGACACACCCAGAGTTTGTCTAAGGCACTGGCCTGAAGACTCACAGGCCAGGTGCTTTGCGGAGGACATGGCAGCAGCTGGCGCTGCCCTGTGGCTAGACTAGGCTGAGTAGCTCCAGCCTCTGCCTCCTGGAGAGTGACGGAGGTGGAATGGGTCATTTGTCTTCCCCTAGGGAAAGTAAATCTTTAATTTTCTCCCCTGCACAAGGGTCAGGGTCTGGGAGGTGGGGCTCTGATTTCTCTTGCAGATCAGCTGCTGCCTGGTTTTGCTGGTGTTCCACAGCCTCTCTGTGCAGAGGTAGGAAGACCCTGGGGAAAGGAGTTGGAGTGGACCCACTGTGTCTCTGTCCTGAGATTGGGGCCCACTCCTTTGTTCCACTGCAACCCCAGAACCTAGACTCTGTATTCACACACACCTCTTCCTCTCCCTCTACAGGTAAAGACACTGAGACTCAGAGTCAAAAGTGACAAAATTAGAAGACCCACAACCTATACAGCCCACAAAGTCTGTCTCTCTCATGGGTTCTCCCAGACTTGACTTTCCCAGTTTCATGGTCCCTTCTGGAACTCAGATCCTGACACAGCTCCTTTGAGCAGGTGCTTCTGTGTCTATGAGTGGCAGCATCCTGGCTCTCAAAGCTACCATGAGGAAAGTGCATCCAGCTTGTCCCCTGCTATGCGCTAGCATTATTAATCACCGTTGCTAGCATTATCACTGGGCCAGCTTTCCAGGGCTGGGCACTGCTAAGGCCTGTTGCTCAGCAGAGGCAGATCCAACCTCTCCACACCTGTGGCTGCACATGGGCGAGTCCCTAGCAGTTACTGTTTAAACAGGTGGTGGCAGTAAGGGTCTGGGAGGGACCAAGGCTCAGCGCCTGGCACAGACAGCCACATGCCAAAGGGTCCTCTGCATCAGCCACATGGAACCAGCCTGGCCTTGTTCTCTTGACCCCCAACTCCTGCCCCATCCTCCATTACCTCTTCCTCTCAGCTGAGAATGCCTGGATCAGCCCTGCCTCTCTGACCTGGCTTATCCACTCCACAGCGAAGTCACCAGGCAACTTACCAGTTTCCGGAGGGCTCCCTCATCCAGCCCAGCTAAGGCCTCGTCTGCCATCTTGCTGGCTCCTAGCTCCGTTGTGATCTTCCCGGTGATATCCCCAGAGCCTGTGGCACCTGAAACCAGCTCAGGGAATTCTGCATGAGATAGACATGGGCTGTTAGGCCTGCTGGAACTTCTGGAAACCACAGGCACTTGGACTCCGTGCCTCAGTTTCCCTGTCTAACCCACGAGCATCCACTGCTGCCCCATGCTTGCTTGCTGACCTTGTGATGCGGCTCCTGGCTGGGAGCCCCCATTTTTCAGAGGTTGGTTTGCAGGAAAACTCATCAAACCAGGAGCAGGTATCCCTGTTCCAGCCTTGCCAGCTGGGCTGCCGGTCTGTTGTGTAGCCTAGGCTGGGCTCGGGGAAGGCTACCCAAGGCGTACTGAGCACCAGGGTTTTGTCCCATTCTCCACTTTCCTGCCTCATCTGCCTATCCCCAGGGCCTGCCCAACGCCCAGCCACTCTGCGAGCTCTCCTCTAGCTGTGGGCTGAGCCATGCCCAAGTCCTTGCTGCCACAGCCACTCATGCCCCCAGGTATGGGAGGTGGACTGTCCTCCATTTCTTGGAGTGAGCCTTCTTTGCACATCCCCCTTCATTCCTCTCCTCCCCATGATGTCAGCTGTCCCAGGTTCATGAAGACAGGTGTCCTGGCACCTAGCTCCTCCTGCTAGTTCACACACAATTCATTGCCCAGCTGGAAGGGCCTCCAGAAGCTAAGCGTGGTGGGCTTTGTTATGGGGGATGGAGGAACCCGAAGACTTAAGGGTGTAGGAAAACATCTAATAAAATCTTGGTCACTTCTGGCCTCTGAAGGCCCCTTCCAAGCACCCCCCCAGAAGCCCAGGGCATTCTCTTGTGCCTCATCACTGCCCATCAAACAGACCTTTAAATTCCTGGGCCAGACACCTAGCCAGCTTCCTCTTGTAGCCCAGATGTCTTTCTGGAATTTGACAGTCCATGGCCTAACACACCTATGTGCCCAGTTACCCCCTCTCCTCCGGGTGATTCATCTCGCAATCATCCCTTCTCTCCAAAACAGTCACTCGTCGAGTCACCTATCCGGTGAATGGGTCTGGGGGAGTCCTACTCGTACAGTTGGGGTTTACTGGATCCTGCATGTTCAAGTCACTACTTGCTCCTTCCAACCTGGTAGGCAGGTGGGTGTCAATTTTGCAACCCCTTGCTGTCAGGGTCCATGCCCCTTATCTGGCTATTTTGCTTAGATGACCCCCAAAAAGGATCACTCAGAGGGTCTCTAGCCTTAGGTAGTGAGGACATCCTATGCTCCTGTTTTTCCTTCTGAGGGGTACCTAATCTCGGGCCAAGGAGACTGTGAGAGGTCTCTCTCTACTCAGATTCCCGTCTACCTCCGTACCACCCTGAACGCGCCCGATCAGTCCCGTGGCTCTCTGTCACACAGCTGGGGTCCCTGGCGATCGTGAGAGCCCTCGGAAATCTGTGGGAACTTCCTCAAGGTATCTGCCCTCCATAGACTAGAGCCCCTGGGGGTCGTCTGGGGGTTGTAGAGCCTCTTGGAGGTCCTTCCCCCATGGCCTCAGAACCTTAACCTGTGGTTTAGTGCCCTCGTGATTGGGTGGAGGCTCCCCAGGTCTGGGAGTATCAAAGCCCCTACCCAGATAGATATACGGGTTCCACCCCTGGGAACTGTCGGTGGTTCTGGCGCCGCCCGGAGATCCGCACACCCACCTCTCAGTCCAGCCCGTCCGTCCGGCGCGGCCTCGGGTTAGCTCACTCGGGATCCGACAGGTCTGGCCGGAGAAGCAGAGTCCTGGGGCTCCGAGGCCCGCTCAGCAACCGTCCCCTGGGCTCTGCTAGAGCCTCGCGTCCCACAGCTCCCTCCGCCTCGCTGGCCCCGCCCCATCCCACCGCACTATCCCAATCTTCGGTTGGGTTACGCCCACCCTCGTGCCCCATTGGGTAAATTCAATTTGACGGCCGCGCCCCAAAGAAAGACCCTGCCCTTTTCTGACTTGGGATGTTGGGTATTGTAGTCTTGGGTCTGCGGCCGTGCTGTGTTTGGTGGGTCTCGTGAGCTTTGGCACATTGGTTGCAGGCTCTATGCCGAAGCCGAGGAGGGCTTCCCGAGCTAAGGTAAGTGGCCTAGGATCCCACAGGCAGTCAAGACAGCCTCCCCGCCTTCCTCTTTGTTCGTGAGACCACGTCTCTTCCTTCGACTCCACCCACTCGCGTCAGTGCTGAAACTCGGATGCTGCCCCCCAGGCTGCGTTGGGGACAGGCGGCCTGGGCCATCTCGGAGCAGGGACTGAGAGACCAGCAGCACTTTGACCCTATGTTAAACTTCCCGAGATTATCTGAGATGGAGCAGAATGAATCACACAGCCTGTCTTTTCCAGCCACATACCCTCACCTAGCTTGTGTTTTCCCTCCAAGCCCACTCCAGACTGTTACTCAAAAATGGAAGAAATTGAGGCCCAGAAACAGCCAACATTTCCAAACAAGGAGTCAGCCAGGGGACTCACAAGCCCAGACCCATAGGGGAAAACCACTCCCTCTTGTATGCGGGAAGGCCCTGGGACTATCCACAAGTCTCCATGGAAACCAAGGGGGGTGGAACTTGGGAACATGGGTCCTGAGTCCTGCCTATCAAATAAAAAAACTTGTAAAAATATTTATTTTGTCCCTGCCGTATAATAGGTGTATGAATCCCTATAATAAGGAAATGATTCCAGGATTACTGTTCCATTATACAGATGATGACAAAAGCCCAAAGGCAGTGGAGCTGTGTTTCATATTTAGCACCTTTTGCAACTAACCACTGGAGTAATATGGAATACTGAGGATATGGAGAAGCCCAGGTTCAGATCCTCTGTGACCCATCCCCTCCACACACTCATTTAAGGAGCGTGTCCACTCTGGCCTCTGAAGGCCCAGGACAGGCTCACCCCCATGTATCCTCTCATTTCAACCCACCATCCCTAGAGGTGGTTCTCATTTCACACATTGGACAACCAAGGCACAGGAAAGGAAGTGACCTGTAGGACACATGGGAGGAGAGAGGCACAGAGTCCAGTTTGGAGAATAAAGATAGTTTGAAGTCTTCGGTCATCTCTTCCTGGCCTAGGTGCCACCTAATTCTCCCTTCCAAGCCAACTCTGTCACACTTGTGCATCCCTTAGCCCATGTCAGATTCTCAGGGCCTGCTTGGGTGGCAGCTGTTGGCTCCAACAAATGGGCTGCTGATGATGGCTCTTAGCCTCTGCTGACTGGGAGGAGACACAGGAGTGCCTGCATGTCTGGATGTTATGTCTTGCTCAAGTGTGCATTCACTCCTAGTGGTATGACAGGGACATGTAAGTCCTGCCCTGTCCTGCCGTCAAGCACTTATGGCCAACCTCCAAGCTTACTCGTCTGCCTTTTTCTCTTCCTCCTTTCTAAGGGTGGCAGCAGGGGAGGGGTGTGATTAGTGGTGGTGATCGAGATATCAAAGGGCAGTGCAGTGTTGGTACTGAGGAAGTTTACAACTGAAGCCCAGGAAAAAGTAAACATCCCTGGGGAAGGTGCTGCTGTTTGCTGAGCACCTGTTGCATATCAGACAACTATTTTAAATTGACCACTGTGCAAGGTAGATAGAGCCTCAATCTGCAGAGGAGGAAATTGAAGCTCCCTGAAGTCAAGGCCCTCTAGGCTGGTAATAGCATGAAAATAGTGGAATTCAGTCTGATATCAAAGCTCCTTCTCTCAACCTTGAGAGCAGTCCTCAGTGTGTATGTGTGTGTGTGTGTGTGTGTGTGTGTGTGTGTAAGAGAGAGAGAGAGAGAGAGAGAGAGAGAGAGAGAGAGAGAGGAAAAGGACTCTCAGAGGAGGTGGTGTGTCCTAAACCAATCCTTGGTGAGTGCAAAGAAATTTGCCCAACAGAGAAGCGAGGGGAAGGTATGGAAGGATACTTGTGGCAGAAAAACAGCATGAGCAAGATCTGGGAGGTTTACGAGTGGGAAAAGGAGGAGAATGGGCTGTGGGTGGTATAGGAGATGGGGGTCATTCCCTCTGAATGACAGGTTAGCTGGGTGAACTTAGGCTGAAAGCATCCAGAAGGCCTAGGCCTCCGTCTGCTCATAAGAACAAGTTGGATTGGACCACCTCAGGCCCTCCTAGAGTAACAAGAGATAAGAGGAAGAATCCATATTCTTCCAGGTCCAACTCTGGACTGGCAGAGCGGGGAGGGGCTGGGGCAGCTCAGGGGCCAGGGGTGACATTTTGTTTCACAGTCTAAGTCTATGAACGAATCCCCAAGTCATCCGTACTTTCCCTCCTCCCAGTCAAGGTCCTACAGAGAAAGCCTAGGCTTGGGGACAAGAGGCAAGAAGGTTGATATTCTTAGCTCTGGCTCCTCCCCTCACAAGGCCTTGGTCCTCTAAGAGCTTCAGTTTCCTCATGTACAAAATGGAGGTGTTGTGTGTGCCATGAGTTTATTAAGCCTACGTCTTAGTTGCTTTTTTTCAGGACTGAGACAAAACACCTGACACCCAAGGTTAAAGGAAGAAAGGTTTATTGTAGCTCACAGTTGTTAGAGGCTTCACTGTATAGTTGGCTGGTTCCAAGGCGGAGGGGCATCACACAGGAGAAACATTTCATGGTAGACAGAAGGCTGCAAGGCAGCAAAGCAGCAATTGGCAAGCGATAAGTGACAAGCAGGAGCGGCAGCAGCCCCATCTGTCCCTTGTGGTCTATTTGGGCTATGCACCCTGAGAGTGGGTATCACGCACACCCAGGGTGGGCTTTCCCATTGTTCTAATCCAGAACTACACCAAACCCATCAGCGGGCTAATTCAGTAATCACACCCCCTTGATCCCGGCCTCACACGCTCTTGATCCAGCCGCCTCTGAAAAGCTTACCTATGACCATATGAGGCTTCGAGAGGACACAAGTCATAACAGCCTATTCTACCCAGGCTGAACGATGAAAAATTCCAAGACCATCTTGGGATGTACCTGCAAGTGGCTGTAATGCCAGTTGAGGCTGGGACCTTGGGCCTATGGGGGAAGCCCAGAGGCTGTTGGGCCTGTGGATGGGGAAATCTCACAGCCTAGTGGAAGTAGAGGGAGAGATGGTAATTGGATTCTCTAAAGTATAAAAAGCAAAGCCTTTACTTGTTCTAGTACGTGAGAAGATGGAGGAAAATCAACCAAGAGAACAACAGGAGCAAAGGCAGAGATGCAGGACCATGCACACTTACAAGGGGATTGTCAGGTAATTGAGCCTGGATTACAGGGGCCCTAGAGGAGAACTACTTCTTCCTGGGGCTGGCTGGGTCCAAGGGCCATGACTTCCCCCTTGTAGGTGGAACTGGAGGCCCCTGAGGTCATAGCCAGCAGCCCTAGAAGTAGGATTGAGGACCTGTCTCAAACCAGTTTGGCAAGACCATCACCTTCTGATGTCATCCAGCTTAGGGTTCTCTGAGTAACAGTGCCAGACAAATTTCCGGCCTTGAAGGAGGCGAAGGGGTCTGAAATGGCCACTGTACAGCAATGAATCCCAGAACAGCCTCATAGACAAAAGGAGGGTTCTGAAGGGACTGGCCTGGACCTCTTGTGACTTCTGAGAGGTCTCTGGTGGCTTGTTGGCAGATCTAGGCTTGCAGTGAGAGCACTGTGTAATCGTCATCTGGTAGGTTGGACCCTGGCTCTCAATAACCTTTAACAACACGTGTGTGACAGTGTAGTCACTATGACCTTCATAGCTTGAGTCCTGTGAGGTTTCCCCTTATACAGAGGGGGCAGGGTTAGCAAGGCACGCCATACTGGAATTTTGTGCAGTCTGAATTTAGACCCTTGTTCTTAATCACTGAGTTTCCACCACTTGCCATTTGGGAGCTCTGCACATAGGCTGTCTTGGCAGATTTTTAAACTTACTTTTCTACTTGTGAATGTAGCTGCTGAATCTTTTTTTTTTTTTTTTTTTTTTTTTTTTTGGCGGTACTGGGGATCGAACTCAGGACCCTGCGCTTGCTAGGCAGGCGCTTATTCCACTGAGCTATATACCCAGCCCCTATAGCTGCTGAATCTTGGCATCACATCATACTACCTCATGGTCCAAATAGGTAACCTGTTAGGTCATATAGCTAGCTGAGCATAGAGCCCCTCTGCGCTCCCGCTGCCCAGCTCCCCAAACCTCTTCCTTCTTCTTTGTGGGCTGGCCATTTCCGAGCATGAAATACCAATAATAACTGGCACATACTGGATCCCTGCTATGTACCATTCATTCATTTAAGCATCATCACAGCCCTGGGAAGTAGGTGCTGAGATTATGTCCGTTTGACAGATAAGAAACAGATTCAGGTGGAGGTGGTGGCACATGCCTATAATACCAGCACTTTGGGAGACTGAGGCAGGAAGATTCCAAGTTTGAGCCCAGCCTGGGCAACATTTAATTTAGAGAGACCCTGTCTCAAAGAAAGAAAGAAAGGGAGAGACAAAGAGAGAAAGAAAGAGAGAGAGAGAGAAAGAAAGAAAAACAGAAAGGAAGGAAGGTCAGTCTGGGAATGCAGCTCAGAGCAAAGGGGCTGCGAAGAGTTCAATCTCTATTACCAAAAACAAACAAACAAAAAGCCCCAAAACCAAGAAACTGAGATTCAGAGAAGGGAAGTCACTTGTCCAAGTAGCAGCATATTGCTGGTGGGGCTGGGATTTAAATCAGGTGTGTGGGCCTTTCCCTCTTAGCAGATCCAATAAGCCTCAGTGGAGGCAGGAAGACCTGGAGACAGGAGGGTGGATGGCCGACTTGCAGCCTCCAGATGCAAGCAGTGTCTGCGGCAGAACTTCCATCAATGCCTGGTCTCCCTAGGGCAGGCAGAAAGTGCTGCAACTGCAGAAGGTCTCTGAACCTTCCCAGAGGAGGTGGCCATGGTGGGAGGGAGAGCTCAGCACCAACTTCAGGGCCAAGTGTAGACGTGGCTGCTGGACCAGCTGCAGGCGAAGGAGGGCAGGGAGGCAGGGCGGGGACAGACCCAAACCCGGCCTCCCAGCTGTGTTCCCAGCCATCCGCCAGCCAGGCCCAGCCCTGCCTAAACTTCTCACTGCCCATCTGGATTTGAGATGAGGACAGTGGGCCTAATAATAGCCGAATGGAAGCCGCGGCAGTGCCTGGAGCTATAACCAATGGGGGGCTGGGGACCCTCATCGCTTCATGCTGGCCTCAAACAGCCTTCAGAACTTTACAAATAATAGCAAGTGCTTATGAATTGCACACTATGTGGTCAGGCACTGTGCTAAAGCTTAGCTGATAGTAAGTCACTCATTTCTCTGATCACTTCAGTGGGACAAAACTATTATGAATCGTTCTGATAGATGGAGATACTGAGGCATATAGAGTTAAGTAACTTGCCCCTGATGACAAATATGAATTTGGCAGCCTGTAATTGCTGAGTGTACAATGTCCTTCCTGGGTGTTGTGCTAAGCACTTTGCATATACATTTCCAGTGACTCTCCACAGCATCAAGGCAGATCCTAATGTACTGAGGATAAAATAAAAAGCAGAGAGAGAAATGACTTACCCAAAGTCACACGTAGCTATGGTGGGTAGAGCTGGGATTCAAACTTAGGACTTTCTAACTCTAGAGAAGTAAGACTTTAGTTTCTGGAATCAGACAAACCTGAGTACGGTAGAGACATCATTGCTTCTTAACAGTGCGGTTTTAGCAACTCACATTACTTTCCTGAGCCTCTATTTTCTTCTCTGTAAAATGGGTTTGGCTGAGATGATGTTAAATCACCTACCATCTATTAAGCTGCCTTGTATAGGGTAGGTATTTATTTTATTTATTCTTATTCTCCTTGCAGTGTTGGGTATCAAACCTAGGCCCTCAGGCATGCTAGGCAAGTGCCTTACACTGAGCTATGACTTTAGCCCCAGTAAGTATTTCATTTTATTTAATTAATTTGTTTTATTTTGGGTACTTGCGATTGAACTCAGGACCTTGTGCTTGCCAAGCAAGGCTCTGTGCCGCTGAGCCCTGCCAGTAGGTATTTTAGATCATGCATTTATGTTGTGCATTTTTTCTCTCATTTCTTACAATATCCTCAAGGTGATGACTCTTCTCCCCTTGTGTTTATTTTATAGAAGAGAAATGTGAGGCTCAGAGAAGGGAAAGGACTTGTGAAGGAACAACAGTAACTGTGTCAGGACTTGAACTCAGTGCTGTGATTCCAGAAGCTGAGCTCTTATTTCTTTATACTTTGCATCCTGATACTGAGGCATAGATGAGAAGTGGGATGTGCCTGGGTCACACAGCAAAGTAGGTCTCTGGAGCCATCTGACCTGCAAAGGCCAGGAGAGAAAGGTCTGTCCACCAGCCTTAGGTCACTGTAGTTATAGTTTAAGGCTTGCCACCCAAGGTGTTCCATGGCCCCAAGTTTCTGAAAAGATGCCCTATTTGTCCAAAGGCTGGAGCAAGATCCAGAATTTTTTTTGGTTCTCTTCCCTGGAAACCTGGGTGTGAATTCCAGTTCAGCTAGCTGAGGTGAGGAGATCTCTCCTGACCAAACAGGAGGTCCCTTCACTATGAAGTCACTGGGGAAGATTTGGGCATGAATGGAGCATTAAGCTTTGCCTAGTCCTGATGCATGTATTCCCTGGGCACTTCATCACCCTGAGCCTAAGTTTCCTTGACTTTCAAATGAGGGCACTGATACTTCCTATAGCAGAATTTTGCAAAGCTGCCTTCAATGGTCCTCTCCTCCTCACTGTACAAATTTCTTTGCAATGTGATTTTGAAACTCCTCTAGGGGCTGGGGATATAGCTCAGTGGAATAAGCGCTTGCCTAGCAAGCGCAGGGTCCTGAGTTCGATCCCCAGTACCGCAAAAAAAAAAAAAAAAAAAAGAAACTCCTCGGCTCAGGAGATATTGTTTTATTCTTTGAGTTCAGCCATGTGACCTATTTTGGCCAATACAGTGTAGTAGGTACTGCCAGTTCTGAGACTGGGCCTGAAGAGGCTTCGTAACTTCTGCTTATTTTTTTGGACTCTCCCAGTGTTCATGTAAACAAGCCTAGGCTAACCGGCTTAGGTATAAGAGACTGATAGAACAGGTCCAAATTGTTTAGCCAAAGCTTTCCTAGCCAGTCACCAATCGATCACAGATGAATGAACAGGCTCAGTTAAGACCAGAAGAACCTTTAGCTGAGCCCAGCCCAGAGTGTCAATCCATGAAATCATTAGCCAAATAGACGATTGTTGCTTTAAGGCGCTGAATTTTGGAGGTGTTTGTTATGTAGCATTGTTGTGGTGATTAATAACCAAAACAGTTTTATTCAGTGTTATTAGAGCTAACAAACCAAAAATCTCAGTGATTTAGCCTAATTAGAGTTTATTTCTTGCTCAGGCAAACTGTTATAGGTTGGGGCCCTCCTGAGTAATATAGGACTCTCTTTCAGGCAATGACTCCCTCAGACCTTCCCTAGAATCCATTCCTGAAATTTCTGCATGTGGAAAGAGAGTTTGAAAATCAAAGGAGGCACAGCTCGTCTTGCCTTGGCAAGTGGTGTATATAAATTCACTGGCCAGAATATAGTCACATGACTCTACTAATTGCAGGGAGGATAAAAATGTGCCTTGTGTGCCAAGAGGAGGAGATAGGTTGCAGAACACAAACATTGCTTCTGTCACTTCCTTCCTAGGGCTGTTGAGGCGGAGCATCAAGCAGATAAATTTATTTTATTTTTTTCTTTTTGGATAGGGCCTTGCTATGCAGTTCAGGCTGGACTTGAGCTCACTTTGTAGCCCAACCTGGCCTCAAACTCACAATGTTGCTCCTGCCTCAGCCTCCTAAGTGCTGAGATTACAGGTGTGCACTGTGGCTCAAGCAGATAATTAACATAGATAGAGAATTAACCCCTGGGCTGGGAATATAGCTCAGTAATGAGGTCCTGGGTTAGTGGGTTAGATCCCAAACACCCAGAAGAGTAAGGATCATACTCCTCAAACTCTTTAATGAAATTAAAATGGAAGCAGTACTCCCAAAATTATTCTTGGAAGCAAGCATTATCCTGATTCCAAAACCAGGAAGGAATCCAATGAGAAAAAGGGAATTATAGGTTAATCTCTTTAAAGGACATAGATGCGAAAATCCTTAAGATACTGGCAAGCAGAATGCAGAAAATCATCAAAAAGATTATACATCATGACCAAGTAGCATTCATTCCAGGGATGGCTCAACACATGCAGGTCTGTAAATGTAATAAACCGCTTAAATAGAAGCGAGGACAAAATGCACATGATCATCTCAATAGATGCAGAAAAGACATGTGACAAAATCCAACATCCATTCATGATAAAGGAAAACCCTGAAGAAAGTGGAATAGAGGGCCTTTATCTCAATCTGACAAAAGTCATCTTTAACAAACCAATAGCTAACTTCATATTAAGTGGAGAGAAGCTAAAATCTTTCCTTTTATACTCAGGAACAAGACAAGAATATCTGGTATCACCACTCCTATTCAGTATAGTTTTTGAAACATTAGCCACAGCAATCTAGCAAGATAAAGAAATAAAAGATAAATGGATAGGAAAGGAAGAGGTTAAATTATTATTATTTGCAGATGACATGTTCCTTTACACAGAAGACTCCAACAACTTTACCAAAAGACTCCTACAAATAATAACCAAATTGATTAGCATGGCAGGCTATACACTCAAAAATGAATAATATTCCCCACCAAGAATAAACTCACCAAGAACAAAATTAGGGAAGCAATACCTGTCACAATAGCATGAAGAAAAATGAAATACTTAGGAATTAACCTAACCAAGGAATTAAAGACCTCTGCAATGAATAGTATGGTATTCTGAAAAAGGAGATTGAAGAGGATATCAGAAAATGGAAAGATATCACTGTTCTTGTAGGCAGAACCAATATAATCAAAATGGGCATACTTCCAAAAACTGTTATACAGATTTAAGGCAATTCTAAAATACCAATAGCATCCTTCGTAGAACTAGAGAAAACAATCTTAAAAGTCATATGGAACTAGAAAAGACCTAGAATAGCAAAAGCAATTCTGGATAAGGGCAAGGCAGTGGACATCATGATCCCAGACTTCAAGTTATACCACCTCAAACAAAGAGCATGGTACTATATTAGCAAACATACATGCTTGGCGTGGTGGTACACGCCTGTAATCCCAGCACTTGGGAGGCTGAGTCAGGAGGATCATTTTTGAGTTCAAGGCCAGCCTGGGTTACAAAGTAAGGTCAAGGCCAGCCTGAACTGCATAGCGAGACCCTGTCTCAAAAAGACAGAAAGAAAGAAGGAAAGAAAGAAAGAACAAAGAAAACACACACACATACAAACACACACACACACGCACACCCAGAACTGTGGATCAGTGGAACAGAACAGAGGATGCAGAAACAACTTTAGGCACATTCACCTCATCTTTGACAAAGTAGCCAAATACTTTCACTGGAGGAAAGATAGCCTCTTTATCAAATGGTGCTGGGAAAACTGGCTATCCACATGCTGAAGATTGGACCTAGACCCATACCTCTCATCATGCAGTAAAGTCAAAATGGATCAAGATCTAAGTATTAAAACAGAAACAACCTGCTCGGAGACAAGATAGGTAAAAATCTTGACACAGGCACAGGCAAAGACTTTCTGAACAGAGGTCCTGTTGCACAAGAAATAATACTAGGAATCAACAAAGGGGATCACATCAAATTAAAAAGCTTCTGTACAGTGAAGGAGACCACCAACAGAATGAAGAGATTACCTATAGAAAGATAAAAAGATTTTGCCAGCTACTTCTTTTGACAAAGGACTAATATCTAGAACATATAAAGAACTAAAAAAAATTAGCCTCTCCAATTTAAAGACCGAATGGAAAAAGGGCACCTGGAATGACCAGATATGTCTTAGAGGAGGAAGTACAAATGGCCGATAAATGTTGAAAACAATGTTCAACATTCCTGCCATTCAAGAAATGCAAATTAAAACAACACCAAGATTTCATCTCACTCCAGAAAGAATGACTATCTTCAAGAAATCAAACAGTAACAAATGCTGGAGAGGCTATGGGGAAAAAGAATGCTTTTGCATTTTTGATGGAAGTGTAAACTGGTACAACCACTATGGAAATCCATGTAGAGATTTCTCGAAAAATCAAAAATAGAAATTCCATTGGATTCAGCTATTCCCCTTCTAGTTGTCTTCCCTAAAGAGTTACAGACATCATCTTACAGTGACACATGCATACTCACGATTATAGCAGCACAATTCATAATCACTAAACGTTGGAAGCAGCCTTTATGCTCTCTATCAACAGATGAATGGATAAGGAAATGAGACATTTACACACAGTGGAGTAGTTCTCTGCCATAAGGAAAGATAAACTTGAATCGTTTGTAGGAAATAGCTGCCCCATAAGGTTAAGTGAAATAAATCATACACACAAGCTTAAATACTGCATGGTTTCTGTTTTTTTTTGTTTGTTTTTTTTTTGTCTTTTCAAGACAGGGTCTGGCCATGCAGTTCAGGCTGGCCTTGAGCTCACTTTGTAGCCCAGGCTGGCCTCAAACTGGCAATGATCTTCCTGCCTCAGCCTCCAGAGTGCTGGGATTACAGGCGTGCGCCACCACTCCCAGCCTGCATGGTTTCTTTTATAAGAGAAAGAGTGAGGTGGATCTTTGGCATATAGGAAGAGAACTGAGAGGAGGGGAGGGGAGAGGAGGGAAGGAAAATGAGATTTAAACACGTGCACCAAGTCCCTGCGAGAACTGTGACTGTCACGTACCACAAATACGTACACAGGCAGGGAGTGGAAGCCAAACAAGGGCGGAGGTTACAAAAAGAATTGGGAAATGTCATGTACCTGTACCAACTCCCCACGATGAACGTAATTATTATGTACTATAAACATGTACCAATTAAAAAAAAAAGAGAAGGGATCAACTCCAGTGTCTAAGTGAAGAGCCAGAAAAGTTGAGGGACTCTCCCCAAAGCACATGGTACGTCGTGGGAGTAGTAGCGAAGGGCTCACACAGCTGGAGTTGCGCAGATCGGGGCGCAAAGCCCAGCTCCATCACTGCCTTGCTGTGTGACCTTCAGCAAGTTATTCAGTTGTTCTGGGCCCCAGTTTCCTCGTGAATAAACCGGGCAGGAGTGGGTGTACAGCTTAGCGGCTGAGTGCTTGTCTGGCATGCACAAGGCCTTGAGTTTGGGCTCCAGCACTAGAAAAGAAAAAAAAAAATGAGGAATAGTTTTAACTTCATGGAATTGGGGGGATGATCATTTAGGGAGCTTGCTTGTGCCAAGAGTTTATTTCAGATTCTGGTATTGTACATGGGACCTGGCTAATAAAGGCGTCTATGAGAAGTTATCTTGCCAAGGTAAATAAATTTAGTCAGGTGGCTTCATTTGAGTAATTCCTGTCCCTTTCCCCTGTCTCTTGTGGTGTAAATTATTTTATTTACATAGTTAAGAGAAGGAAATACTTTTCCCAGTTGGATAGCTGTCACTCAACAACCCTAAGCACAAAGTTCCCAAATGCCTAAGGCTGTGTTGCTGACAGAGATCTGAAATATCTTCCTTATTGCTTTCTTTTTAGACTAAAGCTTGATTCTATAAAATGCATCCCCTTTCCAACCCACCCGTAGGATTGTTCCTCCACTGGGAAGAGGGCAGGGCAAGAGGGTCTGACCTAATGGGTTCCAGCTGGGAAAAGACCAAGGCCAGAGTAGACCCTGCTGGGTGTGTGGTCTGAGCATCCTGACATTTTCCACCTACCCAAAAGGGAAGGTCCTCTCTCCCTCATTTAACTCAACTGTGAGTTTTCCACTGAAGCCAGAGGTCCATAAGCATCTCCTGCTACATCGCCTCATGGGCTGTCAGTCTGGAAGGTAAGAGAGATTCAATAGACAGATCTCCATATAGTTATTGTAAGTTGTACTGAGCTCTGTGCACTGTACGGGCCACATGACACCGTATGAGTGGATTATGGGGGCCTAAATTACATGATTGTAATTTTTTTGTAATTTTTTTTTTTTGCGGTACTGGTGATCGAACTCAGGACCCTGCGCTTGCTAGGCAAGCGCTTATTCCACTGAGCTATATCCCCAGCCCCTAAATTACATGATTGTTTAGTAATTTTTTCTGCTTTAAAAATTTTTTAAATTGAACAATAACAGTAGCAATTACTATTATTGCAGTGCTAGGAATTGAACTCAGGGCCTAGTGCATGCTAGGCAAGGGCTTTATCACTAAACTATACTCCCAATCCCTAAAGTATTTTTTAAGTTTTATTTTGAAAAAGTTATCCCAGAAAGCCAGAGGAGGTATCTCTCAGGAGATAATTGTGCCCGGATCTGGAGGATTCAATGCAAAAAATAATAATAATAAATTTGTTAAACCATGAGCTGAGTGGGTCTTCGGGTAAAGGCAGGGGTGCTCCAGGGAAGGGGCACAATCTCCAGGAATGAATGGAGACCCAATGGGACTGGAGTAGGAAGAGTGAGGGAGTGGTGTTTGAGGAGAAGGGAGAAGGGGGTGGGACCAGGTAAAGTGTCCCTGTGGGCAGCACTGGCTGCATCATTTGGGGGGCCTGGTACAAAATGAAGCATGGGGTTCCTTCTTCAAAATTATTAAGAATTTCAAGATGGTGGCAGCAGAGCCCTATGTGTCTGCACAGATTGCAAACCTTTGAAGTCGGCCCTGCCTGTGGTGAGAAAGAAGGCCTTTGCTGTGCAGGCAGGAGGGACCCAGGATGGGTTTAGAGCTCGAGGTTTTCAGATCTGATGTGCGTGAGCCCTGTTTGGTGAATCCCTGCCGGGGGCCTGCTCCGGATTGGGATTCCTTTTCAGCACGTTACCCCTCTGCTCAAGAACCTCTAGGAGCACTGACTCCCTATCAGGTTTAACCCAAACTCCCCTGCCAGACACTCGGGGATCTTTATAATCTTCCTTCACTGCATTCAGTTACCATAATGTCAACATAGGCTGAATTCCACAGGGGGGATGAACCAATCCAAGGTCATAGAAATTACACAAAACAGCCCTGAATTTCTTTCTTTTTTTTGGTGGTGGTGCTGGGGATTGAACTCAGGGCCTTATTCATGCAAGGCAAGAGCCCTTCCACGGAGCCGCATCTCCAGCCCTGAGTTTCAAGTCAGCACTGGAATCCAGTGGACCCACCTGGCCGCAGAGGAAGGTGCAGTTTCACAGTATGTTTTGTGTGAACATACTGTGACATAGCACTCAGCTGTGTATATGTTAGGCGATTAATATGTGTCTGTGGTAGGAGCACATCTCGGCCTGGGTGAGGGATCAGAAGCCCAAAATCCAGAATGCAGTTAGTATCCTTCCTCATTCTTTCTCTTCCTCTAGGCAGTCACTAAGTCCTACTGCGCCCAAGCCAGCAGGCCGGGTCCTGCCCATAGCCGTGCTGTGTCAGGTCTGTACAGTGTTTAAAGATTTTATAATTCATTGTTAACATTTAAAAATCAGGAAATTTAGCTGGGTGTAGCAGGACACACCTGTAATTCCAGCACTTCGGGAAGCTGAAGCAGGAGGATTGCAAGTCTGAGCTGAGCTTGGGCAATTTAGTGACTTAGTTAAGACCCGGTCTCAAAATAAAAAATAAAGGACTGGGGAATGTAGCTCAATGTGAAGGCCCTGAGTTCATTCCCAAGACATGTATGAGTGTACGCATCTCTCTCTCTCTCTCTCTCTCTCTCTCTCTCACACACACACACACACACACACACACACAAAATCTCTCTGTCTCCAGAAAATTCCATATAGCAATCCACATTTTTATTTCTCTTCAGTTTTAAACCTGTCTCTCTGTTGCCCCAGGGTAACAGCTCCCTCCAGTACAGGTTACCCAAAAGCATGCAGTTCTAATCCCCAAAGGAACAGCTGAATTTGGGACCTTGACTCCAAAGACCAATCAGGATTCTGGTCAATCATATGAGGAACTCCATCTTTAGGGGGGGCTCAGGGAGAGCAGACCCGCCCCCAGTGTCTGCCCGCTGGTAGTTGAGGGAGTTGTTTTGCCCAAGTATTATCTGATGGCTCACTTCTGAATCCCTTGGAGCTTAATGGATGCAAGGGATGCTCCACAGATAGGCACTGCTGCTTTCTCCGACCTGGCTTTTGCTGTTTTTTCTACCTAGCCTGTCCTTTTCACCTTCTCTAGGCATTCACCTAATTACCATTCAGGTCTCAATTCAAATGTCACCTCCTTAGAAAGGCATTCCCAGAGCATTCGTCTGAAGCTCCCGAAAATTACCCTGTAGTGTATATACCCTCCTCTCCTTGACATAACCGTAATTACTTGAAATGATTTATTTGTGGCCCTCTGCCTTCTGCCCGACTGAGTTTAACGAAACCAGCGATGGAATCCCTCTTGCTCAACACAGACCCCCAGGGCCCAGAACAGAACCTGGCAGCAAAGAACCGGCTCGACACACACTTGTGGAACAAATGAACACTTGGATTCACAAAGACCTTTCCCTGGAGGATGGATGTCAGCTGGTGTGGGTGGGAGCCAGTAATGGGTCAGATGATTTGCAATTAGGGAGCAATTAGTCATTAGCTAATTGACAGCTGAGAGCTAGGGAAGGAAACTGGAGCCTTGGAAGGGGGCCTCGGGAGGGAGCCTGTGCTCTGTAACTGAGAAAATATTGAAGGCAATGAAGAATCCCAGGGTAATCTTTGAATACTATGTTACTAGACTTAAATGATTAATAGCTCCCTAAAAAGGATCGGTCCCTTTAAGGCCCAGGTGGGTCTAACCAGGCTGTGGATGGTGGGGCTGGAGGACCCGGTCTGAAGTGAGGGAGTGACTCTGCGGAGGAGTCTCTTTCTAATTTGCGGGGCGAGGGCGAATACTTTTGGGTATTAAGAAAAATTCTTCTGGCGGGGTGGGGGGGTGTAGCTCGGAGGTAGAGCACTTACCTAGTGTGTGCACTGTCCTGAGTTTGCGCTCCAGTACTACAAAAGCTACAAAGGTTCTTTTGTTTGTAAATACCAGAAACCCTTGGATTACCCTATGCAAAAATGGAGACTTTTTTGGAAGACCATCATCAGAGGAGTAGCAAGACTGTACGAACTCAGCCGGGGCGCGGTGGCCAAGGGCCGTGGTTCTGGCCCTCTGGGAGGCTGAGGGAGGAGGACCGCAAGTTTGAACCCACTCGGGTCAACTTAGTGAGACCCTGTCTCAAAGTAAAGAAATAAGAAAGGGCTGGGGATGTAACTCTGTGTAAAAGCCCTGGATTTGATCCCCAGTGCCTTAAAAAAAAATTGTAAAAATTTCAAGATAAAGAAGTAGTCCTCAAATTCATTGTTGTTCTAGTTCACTCAAAATTGTTTTCTGTAGTTCAGTGGTGGAGCACTTGCTCAGTCTGGATTTGATCTCCTGGATTTAAAAAAAGTTTTCTGGAGGTAAGGATTGTGGTTTCGTGGTATATGGCATGCTAGTTCTGTACTCAGGCCCTAGCCTGCGCGCGCATGCGCACACACCCACGCGCGCATACCGACGAATCTGTGTTTTGGTTTCCGGACTTCGTTCGCATTGGCTTGCTGGATAAAACTTTGCATTTGAAGTGGATTCCTAGAAGTTTGCTGGAAATGCAGGGTCTCAGGCCTTCTCTTCCCTCTATCAAAGCAGGATCTGTACTGTAGTCCCCCTTCTCTGCGGTTTTGCTTTTTTCCGGTTTTAGTACCCATAATAAACCACTCTATGAAAATATTAAGTGGAAAATTCCAGAATTAAACCCTTCAAAAGTTTAAATTAGCCACTCTGCATAGTTGATGAAAGCTCTGGCCGTCCTGCTCTATCTCACCCAGTTTGTGAATCCTGTGTTTGTTCAACATGTCCATAGTGTATAAATCTACTTAGCAGCCTCAGTTACCCACTGTCATTGTATCGCAGTGTTTGTGTTCAAGTAACTCCTATTTTTCTCTAAAGTGCAAGAGTAATGATGCTGGCAATTTAACACAGTATATTGCCTTAATTGTTCTATTTTAAGCTGGGCATGGAACTGTACACCTATAATCCCAGCACTTAGGAGGCTGAGGCAGGAGGATCTCTGAGTCTGAGGCCAGTCTGAACTACATAGCAAGACCTTGTCTCAAAACAAACAAACAAACCAAAAAAAGCAACAATTGTTCTATTTCACTGTTAGTTGTTAATCTCTTACTATGAGTGACTGAGTAATTTATCTATATTTATGGTACTAGCAAATTGAATCCAGTGTCTTCACACTAAGCTAATACCTAGGCCTTTTTATTGTTTATTCTGAGACAAGATCTCACTAAGTTGCTCACTTTCCTAGCCTAGGCTCAAACTTACGATTCGCCTCTCTCAGCCTCCCAGAGTGCTGGATCACAGGCATGCACCACCACCATGTTCAGCTTCTTGTGACTAATCTATATGTCTGACTTTATCATAGGAATGTATGTATAGGAGAAAGAAAATATAGGGTTTGCCTCTATCTGTGGTTTCAGGCATTCATGGGACCTTGGAGTAGATTGTCCACAGAGAAAGAAGGATTATTGACTTTTTTTTTTTGTACTGGGAATCAAACTTAGGACCTTGCGCTTGCCAGGCAGGTGCTGTGCCACTGAGTTACACCCCCAGCCTGGACTACTGAATTTTAATAAGAATCTCAGGGGATTCCTGTGCACACTATAGTTTGGGCAAATGGTTACAAGAATCAACTGGGTGATTGGGGTGGGGCTTTGGTCTCTTAAATCCAAATGTTCTTAGACCTCTCAGGAAAGCTGTTTCCTTAGTCTTTAGCAGAAGCCCACTGGAAGAGGGCAATAAAATTGGTCTTGAGCTGCTGTTAGGGGCTAATGGGCTGGAGTTCAGCCTGTAGCCTCTTTTTATGTTTTAAGATAGGACCTTGCTAGTTCTCTAAGTTACCTAGGCTGAATTTTCAATCTTCCCACCTCAGCCTTCTAGAGAGCTGGGATCACAGGTGTGTGCCACCACGCTGGGCTATGAAGTTAATTTTAAGTGTGCCCATGGTATATATCTAGACAAGGTACAGTGTCTATTCAGGCTTCTTCAACACTCTGGGGACCAACACTGTCAGAGGAAGGCAATTCCTACTGCTCTCACTTCCACCACAGGAGGAAGGGTGTCTTGTCCGCTGCCCACAAGTCCTAAGCGTCAGTGGGCGCCCTGCGGCAGCCCGCAGAACTGCAGACTGAGGCTCCAGAAGGAAAATGTCAGTCTCTACAGGACTCTTTTTGTGTTTCCAAAAACTTACGAAATGACATTACAAGTGAGTCTTGGCAAGCAAGGTGAGGGAGTCACGCCAGTGAGGACAGACAGAAGCTTGGGGGCACGGACAGAGGCAGGATGGAAGCAGAGACCGAGACAGGTAGAGATGAAGCCGGGAGGAGGATGAACAACCCCAGTTCATATTACTGAACCGTCTCACAAGCACGGCGTCCCCTCTCCCCAGCAGCTCTGAGTAGTACGATATAATAATACCTACTTTATGAAAAGCATCTTCAGGCCTGGAAAGGGTGTGGAATGGCACATAAAGGAGCCACGCACCTTCGGCCAGTGCTGTTTCTCCTTATCACACCCCAAGCCTTGGAACCCAAGCCTGGAAAAGTGACTTTGGTTGAATAGAAGTGGAAGGTGTGTATTTGATAGCACTTTTAAAGACAGACTAGCACACAGTCAGACCCTGTCTCAAAAACCACATACACACACATGATAATAATAGAAAGAATAAACACATACACACACACACACACACACACACACACCCATACACACACACTGCAAACAGAAAGTGAGACATTTACACTTTTTTTTGGTACTGGTAATTGAATCAGGGCCTTGTGCTTGCCAGGCAGGTACTGTGCCACTGAGCTCTATACCCGCCCCAGAAATTTACTCTTTTGCACGAATCTTCCCACAAGGTATTTCTTTCCCCCACAAGATATTAATTACAAGGGGCATTTTACAAAAAAAGAACCCAACAGTTACCCCTTAGCCATGTGACCAGCGCTAACATGACCAGGAAGAAATCATAGGGACAGAAAGTAGTTCTTGATCTGATGTGGTAAGAAAGGCATAGCAGCACTGCTGTGGGAGCTTTGCCAGCAGCCATAACCTCAGTCCAATCGTGAGGACAAAGCAGTAGGAATTCAAAAGCAGGGTTTTCTATAAAATCATGCGCCGTACTCTTCAGAGCTGAGGCCATAGGAGACGAAGACCGAGGGATGGTCACAGATTAGAGCAGACTCAGAGGACTCAACACGAAAGCGCAGTGTAGGATCCCGGGTGAGACCCAAAGAAAAACTGGTGGAATTCAGGTATCTCGGGGTTAGTTGGTAATATTGCACCCAGGTTAATTTTCTGATTCTGATCGCGGTGCTAAGATTAGCTAGGACGTTAATATTAGAAAAAGCTAGGTGAAGGTGTAAGAAATGAGGGATTTGAGAGAATGCTCTGAACTATTTTTGTACCTTTTCTATCAGTTTAAAATTATTTCAAAATGAAACATGAAGGAAGCTGTATGTTTGAGGTAATTATAGTGATCTCATCATTGCACATTGTATATATATGTGTGTGTGTGTCACACTGTACCCCATACATATGTATACCATACCCCATAAATATGTACAATATTTACAATATGTACATATTATAATGTACATTATAATGTATTAATTATTGTATATATTAATTAATTAATACATTATAATGTATTAATAAAATAATGTATATTGTATAATGTATTAATAAAATAAACACCCTGGCCCCTACAGCATATATTTTATATGTGACTTTTATCTCAGTGTAAAAACTATAACCATCTCGAGGAAGAAGGCATTAATATAACGCTGCTGCCGTGGATGGTATCTTCTCTACAGGGCTCGTCCTTCTCTTTCAGTCTGCAGTGGCCTTTGGAGTCTGTGTGTTCCAGATCACGCTCTGCTGCAAGGCCTGACTCACAGGGCACCTCTTTCAAGAAGCTGTACTTGATTTCCACAGTTACAAGTTGTGCCTTCTTTCTCTGAATGCCCATGCCACTATGTGTACGGCCACAGCCAACACCTATGATCACTGCCCACCTTCCCTGCGGAGCTCTGATTTTTTTTTACTCCAACCACGATATTTCCATAAGAGCTGCCATTTTGCCGTATTATTACAGAGAGAAGCACAGACAAGCAGAGTGACAGACAGGCAGACAGAAAGACAGAGACAGACACAGAGAGAGATTCCATTTGTTCTTGAAACTTTCTGTCCTTGACACATACTTCTGTCCACTACATATCCCCAGAATCCAATAAAACTTCCAACCAGTCTATATTTTTTTAAAAGTGAAGGTAGGCAGAATTTTATGTGGCTTTCAGCCTAAAGGTACTCAATGAATATATCCATTCGGAGAGATTTGCATAAATGTCTCTCACTCTTTTTTTTTTTTGGCGGTACTGGGGATCGAACTCAGGACCCTGCGCTTGCTAGGCAGGCACTTATTCCACTGAGCTATATCCCCAGCCCCAAGTGTTTCTCACTCTTGTGAGAGTTGCCAATGCCCATCTTAGATACAGTGCTGCCCAGGGCCACAGCGAGTGAGGGACACAGGTAGTTTATTTAAATTGCCAAATTCTGAAATTGGTCCCTGTTGTGACATTTTATGAGATGATGGCAACAGCAGAAGGCAGTCATTTAGTTTTTCCTTTCTTTAATGTTTTTGGGACACACGACAAAATGTTGTCAATTGTGTGCCCCATTTTTGGAGGAAAGTTTACGGGGACACGAGACCTCGGAGTCTGGGAGGTGCTGGCCAGGGGATGAGTCCTCTGGGGCAGGGCCTGAGCCCAGCTCCCGGCAAGGTGGGGATCCAAGCTGAGAAGAGCTACAGGGGTTAGAGAGCTGCTCAGCTCTCCTGCCCATCATGTTGAGATGGTCTGAGTTAGCTGTTAAGCCTGTTCCCTCATCATACTCTTTGATGATTTTCAAAGGATGTCCTAATTTTTAAAAATTATTTGGAAAATGTCCTACTAGTTCTGCTTGACCCTGCCCCCACCTCCACCCCACCCCTGCCCCGCTTAACTGAGAGTCAAACCGAAGGCCTCACACTTTCTGTGCAAGTACTCTACCACTGAGTACATCTTCAGCCCTCTGGCTGCTCTTTCCTTCTAAGTGGATCTCAGGTTAACTTCTCTCTTTCTTAATCATCTGTCCAAGCATGAGCAGAGAGGTAAACTCTACCTCTCCAGAATGCAAGGATCACGTTGTGGTGAGGAGAACACTGCAATGGAGTCAGACAGCATAGTCGCTCACCCCTAGTCTCTCCCCTGGCTCATTCCAAAGTCTCGGCAAGCTTTATTTCTGAGCCTCAGTTTCCTTATCTGTGAAATGAGGTTATCTAGTGTACATTTTGTGCACAACTGTTGTGCACAAGCAGGGGCTAAGTTAGGTTTTGGTAGCAGTTTGAAAACCAGCAGGGGAGGAAACGGGTACCAGGTGTTGTTTTATAGAAACTGTTAGGGATGTGGAAAGGAAAAGGACTAACAGAAATGAGAACGTAGGGAGCACAGGACATTGTGAGCACTTCTTAGCTCTTCCCAGTTCTTCCTCTTTCTTGTACACGAGTCACTCTCTGTGCCTCAATTTCTTCATCTGGAAACCCAGCTTCCGTGGTCAGAAAGTAACTTAAATACCTTACACTGGGGACTGAAGGGTGCCAGTTATCTTTTGTTGGTAATTTTTTTATTTATTTACTTTTTGGTCTTGGGAATCGAACTCAGGACCTTGGGCTTGCCAGGCAGGTGCTTGTGCCACTGAGCTATATCCCCGGGGCCTAAGTTATCTTTTGGCACCTGGTCTACATATCTTCAAGGAGTTTTCTGCTGGTCTAGAAGGAGACTCTTAGCCAAGAGTTGGCTAGAGAGGAAGAGACCCTTCAGATGGAGGAGATGACATGAACAAAGGCTTCAAGTTAAAAATTACTGTGACAGGGCTGGGGATATAGCTCAGTGGAGTAAGTGCCTGTCTGGCATGTGCAAAGTCCTGAGTTCGATTGCCAGTACCACAAAGAAAAAGAGACATAAGTCTAATGTGTTTTGTTTCATGGCAATGATAATTTTTTTATTGCAGTGAGAATTGTGTGCAATAATGTAAGTAGGGTTCTTATCACGGGCTAGCACACAATAAAGTCAGCAATGGTGTTTGTCAGTATCAATATTGTTTTTTTTTTTATAGACAAATAAAATGGATCTGGGGATGGTGGTGGTACTTGCTGTAACTCCAGCACTTTGGGAGGCTGAGACAGGAGGATTGTAAGCTCAAGGCCAGCCTTGGCTACATAGTGAAACCTGTCTCAAAAAAAAAAAAAAAAAAGATAAAAAGAAAATGGAACTTTAAGAAGTGGTGTTTTGGCCCAGGGTGATATACCTATCATGGAGGGAGCTTGATTAGAACTTACACCTTGATTCTAGGCCCCTAGCTCTGAACCACTGTGTTTTCAGTCCCCCCCACCAGGAAGCTGTCTGTTCCTGACCCTTGCTGCCTCCCTGACTCAGCTACTGTGGGTGGCCTTGCTCATGTGCGTGGGCAACAGAGCGGATGAGAAGCCTCCCGGTTCCTTGAAAACCATATATAGCCAAACCTGGCCTTTCAAGGCCAGACCCCCAGGCTAGGCCTGCTCCGGCCTGCTCATCTGGGCAGAGGGGCCCTAATCCCTACTTAACTTTCTGGCTCTGCTCCAGAGAACTCTGGAAGACGCTCCATTTAGATATGGCTCTGCAAGATCTTGTTGAGCAAGTTACAGAAAGAGAACATGAGGCCACTGTCTGCCATCCATGCTGCAGTCATTTCTGACTTCAAGTCTATGCTTACGCAGTCCCGTCCACCTGGAGTGCCTCTCTCTAGCTCTCATGCGTCCTTCACTGCCCAGTGTGAGACATCAGTGGAATTGCTTTGTGACCGTGATCAAGAGTAGGCCACACACCGCATCCCTCCTTCCTTCCCTCCCTCCCTCCATCCATCCATCCACCCCTCCCTCCATCCATCCATCCTTCTGTCCATCCACTAGCATTTACCTATACCAGGCACTACATAGAGAGCAGCAGCCCTTCTTTCTTTGCCATATTCTTTTTATGGTGCTGGAGATTAAACTCAGGACCTTCATACTGAGCTACATTCCCAGCCCTTTTTAAGATGTTTTAAATTTTGAAATAGCGTCTTGCTAAGATGCTAAGTTACCCACTCTGAGCTCAGACCTGTGATTCTCCTGCTTCAGCCTGTCACAATGCTGGGACTGTAGGTGTGTGACACTGTGCCTGGCTCAGATTCTTCTTCCAGCTGAGCAGAAAACCCCTTGAAAATTATAGACCCGGTGATAAAAGAGAACTATTCAAACACTACCCAGTCTTGATGTGCATCCCTCAAATTTCAATGTTGAAATATAATCTGCAACGTGGTGGTGGTAAGAGTTGGGGGTTGGGGAGGTGATTAGCTCACGAGGACTCCACCCTCGTGAATGGGATTAGCGCGCTTTAGGGAAGAGGCCCGGGGAAGCTCATCTGTCTTTCCTGCCATGTGAGGGCACCTAGAACATGCTGTCTATGAGGGCTGGGTCTTCACCACATATCAGATATGCCAGCACCTTGGTCTTGCACATCCCAGCCTCCAGAACTGTGAGCAGCACATTTCACTTCATTATGATTTACCCAATCTAAACTATTTTGTACAGCAGCAGGACTGAACTAAGGCAACAGGCCAGGACCTGTCCTCGTTACAGTCCTGGTGGGGCTGTCGTCATTATTCTCCTACTGCGCAGCTGTGAAGCCTTCACCTTAGAGAGGCAAAGTCCAAAGGACACTCAGCCAGTACTTCCCAGCTCCAAGGGCCAGGAGGAAGCACACCAAGGCTCAGGCCCTGGGTGAGGGCAGGGACCGCTTCTCCTTCAGTATTTGGCTTCCAAATAGTCTGCTTACCCAGAGCCTTTCCGCTCTGACGCAGCCTCATCCCTCACTCCTTTCTCTAGCCACTCTATGATTGGATGTGGTCTGATACTCACCAGCATGGCCCGGAGAGGGTTTATTCTTTCCCTCTCCCCCCACAAACCAACACTTCGAGAATACCTATAAAGTCCTTTTCACATTTACCAGTGCCCTACTGCGGACAACCGTCAGGGATAGGGATAGTCTTCCCCGTGGTTCAGATGAGGACATCGAGGCCTTAGTCCTGCCCAAAGACATATGCCATTTCAGTAGGTCGCCCAGATGTGCTTGGGAGCTCTTGCTTGAAGGCATTGAACATAGACTTGGCTGTTAGATCTTTCATGAAGGCAAGGTCTGAAGTACTTAAGGGTCCAACAGATTCCAGCTTTGTTTTTTGTTCATTTGTTTTTTTGAGACAGGCTCTCTTTATGTACTTTAGGCAGGCCTTGAACTCACTAGCTAGCCCAGGCTGACCTCAAACTCATGGCAATCCTCCTGCCTCAGCCTCCTAAATGCTGGGATTACAGGCATGTGCCACCACACCTGGCTCCCAGTTTTGTTCATAACCAGTTGTGCAGCCTTGGGGAAGTCACGTCACTCCCCCGAACCTCACCCTCCTCCTCTGAAAAATGGAGAAAGTGTGAGTAGCTGTTTGAGATGTATTGGGAGGATGAAACAAAATAGTTGTGAGGCACTGTGGGCAGTGCCCGGAACACAGAGGGTGCTCTGTCAGTGAGGTGATTAATATACTAAGTGCCCACACTAGAGCATCAGATCTGGAGAACTGTCCATGCCTAGGGTAATAATATTATGTAACATTGCTTTATCACTCCTATTGCCAGGCACTATAACTGAGGGCCATTTTCCAGATACGGTAACTATGGCTCAGAGAGAACCTGACCAGCAAGAGGAAAGTTAGGGCTTGAACTCAAGTCCGAGTCCCTGATCTCAGCTCTGCTGTGCCGTGCTGGATTCTGCTAAGGCCCAGAGAGGGCAAGGGAGTAACGTCAGGCCCTACAGCAGCTGGGGGTACATCACATCATACTGGGGAGGCCTTTCCCTTCCTGGCAGCTCCTGATGGGTCTGGATAATTCTCCAGCCTTACGAGTAGGACAGGGCCTGATGGGTGCATTCACAGTCCTCGGAAGAGTCTGGGGGTCTGTTACCAACCCCAAGCTGCCATCAGAGTCCATCTTCCCCAGACACTCACAGTCCCCACTTTACTCTGTGACTGTGCCTCCCCGCCCCCTGCTTGAGTGCAAGGGGCCCCCTCTTATATCAGCTGAACCTTCTCCAAAGAAAACTCATCAGTGCCCATAAACCAGCCAGCAGGGGAGGAGGCCGCCCTGGAATGTTGGAGGGGGGTCACCACGATGTTTGTGAGCTGCCAGCAGAGAACTGGGTAGAGAAATGTGAACAGCTACCTTTTTTGGGGAAGTCAGAACTCAGCCTGTGGGAAAAGATCCAGGGCAGCCAAGTTCAGAGGCTCAGGCCTCAGTTTCCCATTATTCCCACCAGTTTTTATAGGGTCGGAATAACTTTGGCTCCGGAAAACTATTAGTTGTGTACCTGCTGTGTACCAGCCACTGAAATGTCCTCTAGGGACACAGAAGGACAGAACTTACCCTTTTCCTCAGGGGACTGACATTTTAGTAAAAGGCTCATGAAGTCCTTTCATATGGAGGGGCACAGGCCTTGAGCTCACTCCTCCTGGTCAACATTCTTGGGCCTAGAATGATTTTAGAGTTCAGAGGCTTGTTTTAGATTTTAAAGGTGTTTCAGTGGGGCCCGGGCCCACCTAAGAATAACTCTATGGTTATAAATGTTTTGTGTTCTTTTTTTTTTTGAGCCAAGTTCTCACTATGCAGTTCAGGCTGGTCTTGTGCTCACTTTGTTGCCCAGGCTGGTCTCAAACTTGCAACGATCCTCCTGCCTCAGCCTTCCACTGTTTTTGTTTTGAGACAAAGCTTCACTACGTAGCCTAGGCTGGAACTCCTGGGCTCAAGCAATCCTCCTGCCTCAGTATTTTGAGTAGATGGGACTATTGGGCATGCAGCAACGCGGCTGGCTTCTGAGTATTGCCTCTAAGTGGAACATTTAGACTCTTATAGGTTCAGTTCCTTCAGATCAGATTTTTGCCACCAAATGGGTTTTCTTTGAGGGCATGGAAAGCTTTTGGTTCTTTGGATTTTCTGGACTATGGAGCTGCAGAGAAGAGATGAAAGTCTTGATTCTTGTACAGATGAGAAAACTGAGGCTCAGGGTCAGGGAGTCACATGCACAAGGCCCCAAGGCAAGAAAAAGGTGTGTTTGTGTGGGGGCTGCTGTTCTCCATAGCTTCAGATTCAGGGCTTGTCACCAGCAAGAACTGGGCTTGAGCGAGAGGCAGGGACTGGGTGGAGGATGCTCTGCGGCCAAACCTCGGGGGGGCCCACCCGCCAGTCTTGCCAGGAAGGAGTTAAGCCAGAGCTGGGTTCCAGCCAGACCTCTGCACCGCGGCTCCGCACAGGGCCTGCCTGTCTGGAGCCTGTTTACCAGCTGTGCTTGCATCACCGGCTCCATCGTGCAGTGCAAACACTCTCACATTCTTCGGTCATGAGAAACTCACAATTGCGGTGACATCATGCCCAGCCAGGAGGCTCTGCCCAGCCTTCCCTCCTGCCCTAAGTCAAGGCTGCCTAATTAGCACCTTCAGCTGGAACTCTATCTTATAAAAACCAACCGGAGAAGGTTAGCCGGTGGGGGTGATGAGGCCTGGTGTGGCTGTGTGTGCATGTGCGTGTGCGTGTGTGTATTTTAAGGGATAAAAATAGGCCAGCTGGTACTCTTTTTGGGGTATTTGTGAGTACAGTGTATTAGCACACCACTGTTTATATTAAATCTGTGTTGTCACCCTGAACGTTTTCCTCTGAATTTAGCTTGCAGGTGGGATGCAAAGAAACCACTCATGTCTTTTTGTTCCCTCTGATGTTTCTTTTGGAAGACATGTAGGCCAAGTACAAGGGCCCTTGGAGAAGATTTAGACCAATTCTTTATTAGACAGCCAAGGAAAGAGAGGCCCAGAGAGGGAAGGACAGTGCCTGAGGTCACACAGCAGGACCCAAAGTTCCCACAGCCCTCAGATGTATTTTTCAGCAAGGTCTTAAGCAGCACTTTCAGCTTTATAAATTATTTTTCCGAATGTTGGAAAGAGAGGTGCTTCGGGTTAAAGCTTCCTGGATTTTTTTTTTTAAACCTAAGGCCTCTCACATGCTCAGCATGTGCTGTACTACTGAGCCACACTCCCTGGCCCTCCGGCTGTTTTCTGTGGTGAAGGGGGACACACTGGTGGTATCAGTTCTGGTAGCAGTGGATGTGAGGTTGTGGTAGCAGCAGAAAAGAATAAATGGGATCAAAGGAGACTTCTGCCTGGCTGGGCATGCTGCCACCTCCCCTTCTCTGACCCCAGACTGGATTTGGAGTTTGAGAGATCTGCTCCTCCCACAGTCACCCCAGCCCTCCTCTGCTCCCTCTTTCCAAGAAGTCCCATCTCCTCATTGACATCCCCTCCTGTGACCACTGGAGACTAACTGCCTACCTGGATGTAGCCAGTGAAAATACAAAACACGAGCTGGGTGTGAAGGTTCGTGCCTATAATCCCAGCACTCTGGGAGGCTGAGGCAAGAGGTTTATAAAGTTGAGTTCAATCCCCAGTGCCACAAAACAAATAGACAATCAAACAAAAAAGTTAAATTTCCCTTCAGATAAATTATGTTCTCAGATCAGTATGTCCCATAGAACACTGGGGCACACATTTATCCAGGCACTTTTCCCCTTACCAGCGTCGCTGTGGGACACTGTAGCCCAGGTCCCCATCAGGCTCCCCTCTCCTTTCTTGCAAACTAAACCCTGATTTTGTCTGGGGTGGCAGTGTGTCCTGGACGATGAATCATGATAAGTCTAAGCAGGTCATCACAATCCTGTTCTTTGCTTTCCCAGACTCCCTGTCATCAAGGAGGACCTGATGGCTTTAAAATAGGTACCTGTCAGTTTGACATCCCTCCTTTCAAAAGGTGAAGAGTCATCCCCTCGCTTTGGATGTAGGCTGGACTTAGTGACTCACTTCAAAGAGCGACTTCTGCAGCAGGTTATAAAAACCACTGTTGCTTCTGCCTTGCTCTCTTAAATTACTCATTCTGGGCCTGGGGATATAGCTTAGTGGCACAGTGCCTACCTGACAAGAGTAGGTCCTGAGTTCGATTTCCAGCACCAAAAAAAACCCCCAAAAAACCCAGAAACAAATTACTTACTCTGTGGGAAAGCCAGCGCCATGTTGTAAGGACACTCAACAGCCTTAGTTCAGCCAACAGCTAACCTCAACTTGTCAGCGTGTGAGTGGGCCACTGTGGATGCAGCTCTAGCCCTAGTCTCCAGCTTTCAGATGTCTACAGTGTGAGCTAACAACATTCAGTGACTTCACAAGGTAAAGATACACTTCTGTCAATCATACTTTTTGTTTTGTTTTATTTTGTTTTTTGAGACAAGGTTTTGCTACGTTGTTTAGGCTGGTCTCAAATTGCTGGACTCAAGTGATCCTTCTGCTTCAGCTTCCCCAAGTAAGTGGGACTACAAGCACATACCATTATAGAGATAGTTCATATTTTTTTATTTTCTAAATTTTATGATTTTAAATTTTATAAATTTAAAACAAAATTTAAAATTTATTTTCTAAATTTTTTGACTTATTTTTGCAGGGGAGGGGCTTACTGTTTAAGGAGAAATTGACTAGAGATAGTAAACAAGTTATCAGCAAGCCTGTCTTTCATATACAAACCAACTAATCTCATGCTGTCTTTAAAACCTTTTACCTAACTCACATGCTGCTCTATGCCAACCAAGGGCCAGGTACCAACTAAAAATATCCTCTATACGTCCAAAGGCCCTGAAGTGATTCAAATTAGCCAATCCTCAACTACTGATCTTGCCCTGCCTTGAGTTTCCCACGGAAACCCCCATGGAGGTTGTGGCCTATACCTTCTGTTGGCTTCTTTCTGTCTCCTGATATTAGTGCATTCCTCTGTGGCCCTGAACGGTACGCTGTACCTCCCCTTTCTAGGGGAGCTATCAGCAACATAAAATTTTTCTTTCAGTGGCATTTATGCCTCTGTATTGTTACTCGGTCACCTTTTTTTTTGGTCTTTTTTGAGATAGGGTCCTGCTCTGCAGTTCAGGCTGGCCTTGAACTCACTTTGTAGCCTGACCTGGTCTCGAACTCACAGAGATCCACCTGCTTAGGCCTGCTGAGTGCTGGGATTACAGGTATGCGCCACCACGCCTGGCCCAGTCACTTTTATAAATTAAGATCTGGGCACAAGTCAATTCAGAGATCCTAAGCTAGAAATACCTAGCTAAACTACCCCTGGATGGATACCTGACCCACAAAATGTATCAGAGATAATAAATATTTGCTATTGTTTAAGCAGTTAGGCTTTGGGTAACTTGTTTTACCCTAATGGATAGCTAATAATAATAACAACAATAATAACATCACATGGCTTGTGGGCATAAGGGCAAGGCATGAGAAGAAGGGTGCTTCTAGAAAGCTTTTATGATGAAATGTTTAGCTGGGCGTGGTGGCGTATGCCTATAATCCCAGCATTCAGGAGGCTGAGGCAGGAGGATCCTTGTGAGTTCAAGGCCAACCTAGACTACAAAGTGAGCTCAATGCCAGCCTGAACTGCATAGCCAGACCCTTTCTCAAAAAGACACGCACAAAAAAAGCTTAAATGTTTAGAAGGGAGGGGAGAGCTGAATGTACGGAAATCGTGGCCATCCTGGGACCATGTAGCACTGAACATAAGAAGAGAGGTGTGAAAAAGTAAGAAGAACATCAATCCTTCATTACACCATTGAACTGGTAGATCAACTCCGTGATCAAGAGCTTCCAGATTTGTAGATAAGCAAACAATCCATGTCCTTATTGTTGAAAAACAGCCAGGGTACTTTGCAACTGACAACCTAAACTATTCCTAAACTGATACAACCAACATGCATTGTGACCTCTCATTTAAGTGGAATAACTTATACATTAACTTTACTTATCGAGAATGTAAAAAGAACTTAAAAGGACAACTCAAAAAAAAAAAGAAAGCACGAAGTCCATACCTGAGTCTAAGCACCTTCTCTCAGGTGAGCTTCTTCTGGCCTTCATCCATAGCCTCTACTTTTTCTGTCAAGCTTAGCTAGACTGTCTTCTTAGAACAGATCAGCTTGGAAGTAATATTCAATTTGGTAGTCAGTCATCTGCCGTGTGCAAAGCACTATGGGAGCCCCACTGGACATTCTGTGTTCATACTTGTGTTTTAAGCAAGAGAGCAGCACAATCCAACTGGCCAGGTAACCAGGGCTGTGAAGCAGAGATGGGAACAAGAGAGGGAAACAAGAAAAGTGGCTAACAAGTGCCAATTTATTAAGCAAATATATATTTAAAAAAAATTTTCCATGGAAAATTCCATCTACAGGACGAATCACTCTAACTGTTCTTAATAGCTGCTAATATGGGTTTCCAAAATACACAGAATACTTGTCTTCTGACTTCCTGAGTCTTTTAAAAGTATTCTCAATTGAAATAGTGTGCCAAGCCTGGATCCAGCTTCTGAAGAGACGCAGAATATAGTAATTCAAAAACAACCCGAAGCTCAGTTATTCCGTGTCTTTACTGCACAGACACAAACCTAAAGAGGGGCAGCCTAGAGGGACACAGCAAACTAGTGGCAGATTATGGACTAGAACCCAGAATTTTGAACTTTCCCTTCCTCCAGGCAGTGAGGAAGGTGACATGGACCCTCTCCAACCACCCAAATATTTCTTTTCATGAGGAGGTGATTTTTGACCCACTGCTGCTCTGAGCTCCCCTAGTCAGGAAGCTCTGCCTGTCCAGGATTTCCTGTGTGTGGGAAAGAAACAGGATGAGCAAATAACTCCTCCTTGGGTTTTTTTTTAAAAATGCATGAGGCCCTCCTTGTGGTAAGTCTGCAGTATCCCTGGCCCAGATGACCAACCATTGACATGTGTTTTTAAACAATTGTTAGAAAGGATAATCGAGCTGTGCGTGGTGGTGCATGCCTGCAACCCTAGCCCCGTGGGAGACTAAGACAGGCTTGCAAGTTCAAAGCCAGCCTAGGCAACCCAGTTAGACCCTGTTACTCACACACACACACATATGCATGACTGAGCACCCTTTGTGCACAAAGCTGAGCACGGTAGGAGAGAAGAGCACAGTCATTGCCCCTGACCCGAGGGCGCAGCCTCAGTTTCTCCCAGAGGCAGATCCCAAGATGAGTACTGAATCGCACCTCATTTGTCTGAGAGGTGATCCCAGGGAATCCCTGTCGGCGAGTAGGGAAGTGAGAAAAAGTTATATGGAAGCAGTCATTTCAGGGGCCAGCTGGAGCGCACGCTCTATGGAGAACAGTCAGAGACTGTACAGAGCATGTGTCAGCCATCCCAACCAAGAAACCAGGGACCGAGGGCCTCTATCCCTCTGTCCCCCCACCCTTCACTGGTGAGGTTGCTTCTGGAGCTCTCAGCACTTCCGGCTTGCTAGACAATGTGGTGACAGAGTTAGGAGTGTTCAAATAGCTTTTGGTTGTAAAGGTGGTTGTCAGGGGGACATGGGTGGCGGGGCTCCAGGGCTGCCCACTGTAATTAGTTTTACATTCACAGGAAAAGGCAGATACAGGCCCGGGAGACAGGCCTCTTCCAACCTGTGCAGGGATGTAGAGGTTGTGCGTGTAGCGAGGCTTTTGGCTATCCAGTTTCCCGCCCCTTCTCTTGTTAAAAACCACTTTGCCCCACTGCAGTCTGCTAGTATATGTAAATACCCACATATTCAACCCTCAACTAGACCACAGTTCCAAGCCTTCCTCGCAGTTAGAAGGGACCATGTGACTAATTCCAGCCAATGAAAATGTGAGCAGAAGAGATGTATAGCACTTCCTGCTTCCATGGTACCTTCTCTCTTTCCTCTTTAGTGCCTTTGCAACCATCTTCAATGGTGAAATGTTTTCAGTGGTATTTTGGAAGAAGACAATATCACACAACAACTGTATACATCATTACTGTTAGTTGTGGTTAGCTCTAAGAGGGAAAAATGTTAGGGTTCCTTTATCATTTGGCTTTGTAATCCACGCAGGGGAATGGCTGGAGCAAAGCCCCTGAGGCAGGAAGAAAGAATTCAAGATAAACCGTCTTGCTGGATGTGATGGCACTTGCCTGCCTTTAATCCCAGCGCTCCGGAGGCTGAGGCAGGAGGATCACTGCAAGATCCAGGTCAGTCTAGGCTACATAGTGAGTTCAAGGCCAGCCTGCACTACAAAGAGGCATCTTGTTTCAAAAAACAAAAACCAAACCCAAACAACCTCAAAACATCTTGACTGGGGATAATGAGCAAGGAAAGTAGGAGTGCTGCCCACGCTCCAGAAAAAGATTCATGATTTTCCTGAGGAACTGGAGGAGTACGGGCCAGACATTGCCTCTGCACACTCCCTGTTCTCCTGGGAGCAGAGTGCCACCTGGGTTATAATCAAGAGGGGCTGAGCCTAGAAACTCAGCAACATTTGGGGTGTGTGTGCAGCTTGGACAGATGTAGCATTCAAAGATCCTCATGCCTGGAGCCCTCTGTTTCCAGGGTTTGGGATCCTTGCCCCGGTCTGTAGTGAGGGAAGGGATTTTCTGTCTCTCAGTCACAGCCCAGTCTCACTTCTTGGGTCCCAAGGCCTGAATTTGGTGAGTTTTGAAATTGTGTGGTCCAGACCTTCTGGTGGGCTAGGTCTTCCTATATGTTCTCATCCTAGACAAACAACTGTCCAGTATCAATGCAGTAAGCTCTTCTTGTGGGTTAGCCTGAGAAGCCAGCCTCATTGTTTTGTTAGACTTCAAGTAAGGGACTTGGTAATAAGCTGTTGGCCTGACCTGCTTGGGGGCTGCCCCCTGCCTGCCCCACTCCCCGCCCCCGGAGCAGCATCCCCTCAGGGAGTGTGTCTGACACAGCTGCATCCGTGGGAAGGCCTGGCCCCAACACGTCGCCTCCCTGCCCTGCTAAGGCCACAGGAAATGACCCTCTCGCAGCCATCAGCTGCGATCCAGAGGACAATGACAGAAGGATGGAAAGCCATTTGTCTCAGCTAACTTGTGCCCTTGGGTGAATGCCAAGTGCTGCAAATATAAAACTGAAGATTCAGTGGGAAAACATATTTTTTTCAAAAACAAAAAAGCGATCTTATGGGCGTTAGCCAACTTCTGAGGCTTTGAGAGACTTGGTGCGTGCGTGTGGACATGTGTGTGTGTGTGTGTGTGTGTGTGTGTGTGTGTGTGTATGTGTGTGTGTGTGTTTAAAACACAGCTCAGGCTCAGAGAATCAGAGAATCTAAGGTTTGGAAGTTCAGTCATGCCTCTGCACAGAAGAGCCCTGTGATTTATTTCTTCATGTGGTTGGGCCTCACCTCTCCTACACTGTAAATCCTGACCATTGGCTCTAGCCGCCACCCCCTTCCACCCTCTTCTGAAATACAAATTAAATTGTCTCTTCCAGGGCTCTGCGGGCCAGCTCTGTCTCATTTTTTTATGTCTCAGCTCAAATGCCACTTTCTCTTCTGATCTCTCTATGCAGATAGGGCATCTCAATCTCTCTCTCTCAAAACATACAATTCTTGCTGGGCATGGTGGCACACGCCTGTAATCCCTGGGCTCGGGAGGCTGAGGCAGGAGGATCGTTACGAGTTTGAGACCAGCCTGAGGTACAAAGTGAGCTCTAGGGCAGCCTGAAAAACAAAAACAAAAAAACCTCACAAAAACAAACAAACAAAAAACCCACACAATTCTCACCACAGCTGGGATGGTTGGTTTGTACCTGTCTACCAGAGTTGGTACCCCATAACTGTTCACTGTTTTTCATTGGTTCGACTCGGATGGTCTAGGTTTTATTGTATTTTAACAATCACCATCGGCTACAAACACCACCAGCTATCAGAGCTGGAGGTCAGTTGATGAAGATTCATTCATTCACCCATTGGTTTATTCATAAGAACAATAGGGCTCAGAAGAAATGCTGCTTCAGTCTAGAAATACAGAGACCCAAAAAGCTGAGAGAAGGAGGAGGAAACGTGTGGTACCTCTCCCCCCAGGGCAGTGGGGTTTAGGGGTGTGAGTGTAATGTGTTTGGAAATGGAAGATAAATTTGGAGTGTGGAATTTAATTTGCTCCCACTTAGGACCCACACTGGGAATGGGGATTTGGTTTTATCAGGGACCGCAAGGAGACAGTCTGTGCTTGCTGAATGTGGGTGTGAAGGGCTGCCGGGGGAATGGGGCTGTTCACGAGGTTGCTGTGGAGGTTTAGAATGCCATGAATACAAAGCCTCCCGGACTTTCTTCATATGAGTACCGTAGTCTAGTAAAAATTATGATTTTGCAAGGCCTGCTTTAAGTGCCTGGAGGACATGGGCTTCTAATCTCCCACTTCTCTCTAGCTGCGTCAGACCAGCCCAGGATGCTTCCAGGAAACAGTGCCTTGGCCCTGTCCTTGGAAGAGTCTGCTGCTTTGTACATCAGATATGGGGTCTGGGTCTTTGCATTTTTACATACTTCCTGTATGTTCTCTTCCTATGCTAAGCTTGATGACCACTGAGGCTCAGAGAAGGGAAGGCATTTGCTGAAGGTCTGTAGGTGGCAGAGGTGACCAGAACATGGTTAGTCTGTCCCTTCCTGTCTCCCTGCTTCATTGGCCCCCCATGCGCGCCTTCTCTCCAGTTCTATTTTCTCCTGGATGCAGAAATCAGGCCGTGACTGGGCCTGCCCCCACTCTGCTCCCTTCCCCTCCCGTCCCCAGACTCAAAGGTCAGGTACATCCCAGCCTCCTTCCATCCTGTCCATTTATGGTTCTGCTGTTTCAAAATGTGGCCAAATTTATAAACTCCCCTTTCCTGGAGACACTGAGACAGTTTGTGCACAGTGCAGGGTGGGGGTGGAGCTGGGAGCCTTGCTGAGGCTGGACTTCAGCCCGGGCCTGGGCCCAGTGAGCTTCAGCATGGCCGAGCCTCAGTTTCCCCACCTATAGAGCAAAAGGACTGGCCTGGATCATTTCTTCAGCCCTTCCGAACTCTAGACACAAACAGTCTGCTGCTTAAAAATGTTAATTTCCTAAACTCATGGATCCAATTATAGTAAAAAAAAGGTGTTAGGGGATGAACTAGGTACAGCCGCTAGCCCAGTGGTGGCAAAGCTACGGCACATGTGCTGTAGCCAGCTGTTCGCTGTCATTAAAATCTCTAAAAGGTTCAACATTATCTAGCCCCTCTCCTTTGCATGTCCTTTTTCTCTTTCTAGGTTTATTTTTAATTAAATTCATTTTAAACATTTATTATTGTTTTTTTACAGTGCTTGGGTTGAACCCAGGGCCTCACGCATGCTAGCCAAGGGTCGTGCCCTGAGCTAAGCCCTCTGCCCCTTCTCATCTTTTTCCCTTTCCCTCCCTCCCTCCTTCCCCCTTCTTTTCTTTTCTTCTTCCTTCCTTCCTTCCTTCCTTCCTTCCTTCCTTCCTTCCTTCCTTCCCTCCCTCCCTCCCTCCCTCCCTCCCTCCTTCCTTTTCTGCGGTGCTGGGTATGGAATCTGGGCCGAGCACAGCTAGGTGCGCACTCTACCATGAAGCTACATTTCTAGCCCCCTGATTTTTTTCTTAATTGAAAAAAAAGTTATCACAGGAATTGACCTTCATTATAAAGCAAAAGTTTCCCTCCTCAGCCACTGGTTTCTACACCCCCCTCAAAAGTGGGATTTGTCAAATGTGTGGGGTTGAACTTTTTAAGATAGGCTGCTTTATTTGCATCTGCTTATATATGTATTCGTGTTTCTGTACAGGGTGTTTATTTAATTTTTTTACATAAATGACAATTAGTGTGTTTATCACCTTGCTTTTTTTTGTCTTTTTGAGATAAGTTCTTTACTATATATATATAGATTTTTTTTTTTTTCGTGGTATCAGGAATTGAACTCATAACCTCATGCTTGCCAAGCGAGCGCTTATGCCACTGAGCTGTATTTCCGGCCCAGACAAGGTTTTGATATGCAGTTCAGGTGGGCCTTGAGGTCACTTTGTAGCCCAGGCTGGCCTTGAACTCTGAGCAATCCTCCTGCCTCAGCCTCCCGAGCAGCACCATACCTGGCTTTTACCTTGCTTTTTTCACTTAATGTCTATCCCTTCTTCCATATCCACCTCATCCTCTTTTCTGTGTGTGTCGTACTGGGAATTGAGCTCAGGGTTTTCACACTGAGCTATATCCCCAGACGTCCTGCCCCTTTATTTTTTACTTTGAGACAAGATCTTGCTAAATTGCCCAGGCTGGGCTTGAATTTTGTAATCCTCCTGTCTCAGCCTCCTATAGTGCTGGGTTTATAAACCTATGCTAACATGCCTGACTTAATCTCATCTTAAAAAAAAACATTTTACCAGGCATAGTGGTGCACACCTGCATTCCCATTACCTGGGAGGTGGAGGTAGCAGGATTTCCAAAAGCTTAAGGCAAGCCTGGCTATACAGTCAGTTCAAGGCCAGCCTGAATGGCATAGCGAGACCCTGCCTCAAAAAGACAAAAAACCAACCAAACAAAAATAACAAAGACAGGGGGCTGGGGATATAGCTCAGTGGAATAAGTTCCTGCCTAGCAAGTGCAGGGTCCTGAGTTCGATCCCCAGTACCACCAAAAAAAAAGCAAAAGCAAAAAAAAATAACAAAGACAAAAGCAAAACAAGAAACATGATACAGAATTTCAAAACAAGATGATAGGAAATTACCAATAGCTGTTATATTATGTATTGTTGTCTTCAGGGAAGTTGCTCAGATTACCAGATGTAAGAATGTGAGATTGATCAAACAGTTAAAGAGAATAAAAAATAATTTAAAAACCATTAGAAATGATACAGAGCTTCACTAAACAAGACAGTAGGAATTCAACAATGGTTGTTATATTGCATATTGTTGTCTTCAAATTAGTTGTTCAGGTTATCAGATAGAAGCATGCAAAATTGGTCAATATAATTAAGCATTATCTGTTCCTTTCAATAAACCAATAGACATCAGCAGTACAATTATCCCAGCTGTCTTTGTGTATACAAGGGTATATTCTTTTTTCCTTTCTTTCTTTTCTCCTTTCCCTCATCCCAGTTGTTCCTTCCCTTTGTGCAATTTCTTTCCCTTTCACAATACCTATCGTACCTTTCATGTTTTATTTACTCTTTCAGGTTCTTACACTCGGGAGACAATACGTTGCTTACACAAGTGGGTCTGATTTTACTTATTGTCTTTTTGAGACAGGGTTTTGCTATGCAGTTTAGGCTAGACTTGAACTCCCTTTTAAGCCCATGCAGGCCTCTAACTCCCAGTGATCCTCCTGCCTCAGCCTCCTCAATGCTGGGATTACAGATGTGTGCTATCACCCTTGGGCTGACTTTTTTGATTAATATAACTGTTTGGAGGTTCATCCATGTTGTAGAGTGAATCAATAGGTGTTTTTTTTTTTTTTTCTTTTTGGAGACCGGATTTTGCTATATTTCCCAGGCTGATCTTAAACCCTGGAGCTCAAACAATCATCCTGCCTCTCAGCCTTCTGAGTAGCTAGGACTACAGGTGGCACCACAAGCTACAGGTGTGCACTACTCAGATGTGCCAGTGCACATCCCATGTCTGGTTATACCACACTTACTCGTCTGTTTAGGAATTCATGGACACGGGACTGTCTCCAGTCCAGGCTACTCAGTGTAATGCTGATGTAAGCATTCTTCTTTGTGTAAACATACATTTTCTTCTCTTTGGTGCCTACCTTGACTCGACTCTTTCATTTTATTGTATTATTTTTGGTACCGGGAATCAAACTCACAACTTCATGCTTGCCAGGCAGGCACTGTGCCACTGAGCTATATTCCCGGCCCACGACCCTTTTAAATTGGCATAACATCTTCCATTGGCAGAACATGCTCTGATATTGAAACTCAACACTGCCAAATTTTCATTGACAGATACTGCCATTTTGAGCTTTTTCACCCTTGAGGAGAGAGACGGCTGGGTAACAGAGTAGGTAACTTTTGTATTTGTTGAACTGATGCCTAACTGTCCTCCATGGTAGTCTTGCTTCCTTTTCAAGGTGTGTGTGTGTGTAGGGGGGGTGGCTGAGAAAAGTTAATTCTAGGGACTAGTCCCCAGGAGGCAGTCCAAGATGGCTGAAGCCAGGTAAGAACAAAAGGCCTGAGGAGGGATTAGAATTCTTCCTTCTGATCGCCTTTGCAGGCCTGTATGGCAACGAGCTCTGTCACTGGAGGTATCCAAGTGAAGGCTGGCCATCCTTTTGGCAGAGGCTGCAAAGGAGCTCTTAATGAGTCCCGTGGGAGATTGGGCTATGTGGCTTCTGAGGGACTGATGTGATTGAGGGCTTTGCTTCTGGCGCACGCCTGGGAAGCTAAGGCAGGAGGATGGCAAGTTCGAGCCCAGCCTGGGCAACTTAGTGAGTCGGCAAGTCCCTATTTGTCGAAAAAAGAAAAAAAGGAAGAACAGGATTAGGGTTATAGCTCAGTAAAATGGTGCTAAATTCAATTCCTAGTACTGGGATAGGGAAGATGAGTTTTCTGCTGTGTTTCTTGGCTTAAACGCCAGCTCTGCCATTTCGTCTCTGAGATACTAGTCCAGGGAATTCTACCCCCCACCCTGCCGCCCAGCTCAGTTCTCTCAGATGTAAACTGGGGCGTGAGGTCCCATTTATTTCTGGAAGAGGGCGATAACATCATGTGTTAGATCTACGATTGTGGCTCCTTTAGTCCCAATGGTCATGAGAATCCTAGGAAATGAGCCTGAGAGGATAGTGATGTGGACCCAGTAAATAGTCTCCATGGGAGGAATGCCTTCAATAGCTCTCCTGGCCTGTGATTTTCACTCAGCCTCCCCTAGGTCCCAGTCATGTGAGGCCTCTGTATAGCAGTAACCAGCTGCAGAGGGCTGTTGGACAGCAACCATAAATTCAATTGCCTGTGACAGAAAACTCCAAAATAGTAAGGGCTCACCCAAGAGAGACAGTTCTCTCTCTCTCTCGTGTAAAAGAAGTCCAGAGCTGATCAGATGAGCTGTCCAAGGCTACCACAACCGTTTTATGGAGTTGGTAGGGGCCTACTTACCACCTCTTTAACCTAGGGCTGTGATTCTTACTCTTATGATCCAGAATGGCAACCAGAGATCCAGCCATCATGTCTGTATTCAGAAAGCAGAACACAGATGCAAGAGACAAGGAGGCAAAGATTTATGAACTAGCTCCTACAGAAGGGTCTCCTCAACTAGCTACATTAGTTGCAAGACAGGGGACAAATATTGGGTAGATTGGAACAGCATTGTCTGGTCTTGCCAGGCTCTGGGTAACAGTTATATTGATTCCAAGCATCCTGGATTTTGTCGTGCCTGTTCTCGAACTTTATACAAATGCTATCACAAGAACATTTTCCTGTATCTGGCTTATTTCACTCAATATTATGTTTTTTCTTTTTCTTTTTAATTCTGTCACCATCTAGAAGGAGATATTTATCAACAGGAGGCATTCGTCAATGTTCAGTCTTTAATTTCTTCCGTCACTCAGTCCCTCATCCCTATTTCTTGAGCCTCTACTGTGTGCTGACAATTGGCCAAATGTAGTTACCTGTGGCAAAAGACTGAGTCTCGCAGGGTGTCTTCTGACCCAAATCAGTGAGAACTGAAGCCCATGGGGAGAGCAAAGAGAGAAACCTCAGTGAAAAAGGAGGTGGCAATCAGTCCTGACTCACTGTGTGGGAGGGGAGGCTTGAAACTAGTTGCATGGTGACTACTGGCAACCCCAGAGGCCTCCACAGAGAAATGCATCCAATCCAGTAGAATGCACTGGATGATCCAATCCAGTGGAATGGATCAGTGGACGCGGTGAACTGCAGTGGCTGCAGGGTTATTCTGGTTCAGACATTCCTAAGAGATGGTGATTGGCCGGTAACCATCTTGGAGAGGGGCCAACTGAGTTTGGAACTCAGAGCAGCTGTGGCCTGGCTCCATCTAGTGGCCCCCAGTGTCAGGATGAGGCGAATCCGAGTTCAAGTTGGCAGGAGGTCAAGGAGCTGAGTTCAAGCTGGCAGAAGGCACATGGAGTGTTGTAGGGTGAACAAATCGGGCTTCAGTCTCACAGCCAGAAACCAGGCTGAATTTAAGTGAAACTAAAGGTGCTGGCTCACTGGGATTATCCACTACCCCACCGTAAATCTACGGCTGGCTGGCTGGGATTAACCGATGTGGATTTGGACTTTCTCTGCCCACTTTGTCTACCAGTGACAGCAGAGCTGCAACTTGATGTGGACATTTTTTCTCTTGTTTTTGTTTTCTTCTCTTTTTTCTTGACTGCTTTTCTATGTGTGAACATTGTTTCTAGTTTTTTTTGTTGCTGTTGGTCCTGTTCTTGTTTTTATTTCTCCCTTCTCTCTTTCTTCCTGTCTTCCTTACCAGTCTCCCACAGTTTAGGTAATCTTCTTTTGTCCTCCAGGCTTGCTTCTAATCTCCTCTTCTATTTCTCTGCTTTTCCTCCCTGACCCAAATCTATCTTCTGACAGCGGAGAAAGCTCTACTCTCAAAGCCCCTGCCCCATGAAATAGTTTTGACCTTAAATGTCCTTCAAAGACCCATGTATTAAAGGCATGGTCCTCAGGCTGTGTTCCTATTTCTGAGGCAGAACCTTTAAGGGGTGGGGCTTCCTGAGGGGTCTTTAGGTCATTAGTGTCATGCTCTTTAAGGGGACTGTGGGACTTTGTTCCTTTTCTGCCTTCCTATTTGATTTCCAGCCACAAGGTGAGCAATTTCTCCTTGATATTGGCTCCTGCTATGGTGATCCAGCACAGGCCCAAAGCAACCAGGTTAACCGAACACACCAGAACCTCCAAAGCTTAGCCAAGATAAACTTTCTCTTGTTAGATGCTGATTATCTCAGGTTGTTATAGCAATGGAAAGCTGACTAACACATCTGGCATTGAGTAGAATTTCTGGTAGACAGAGACCATGAAGACCAGGAATGATGTCCTAGCATCCACAGAGGAGAGTGAGCTCAGGTCCTGGTGTCCACAGAGGAGAAGGCTCAAGTCTCTGAGATGAGACTCTAGTAGGTACTTAATAGTGGCTGTAGCTCTTTCCTTGGCATAAGAATGTTGAAGAGCCCTTCTCTCTTCCCTTCCTTTCCCTGGCCCTTTTCCTTCCTTCCTTCCTTCCTTCCTTCCTTCCTTCCTTCCTTCCTTCCTTCCTTCCTTCCTTCCCTCCCTCCTTCCTTTTCTTTCTTTCTCTCCTTCCTTCCTTTTCTTCTTTCTTTGTTTTTCTTCTCTTTCTCTCTTCTTCCCTCCCTCCTTTTCTTCCTTCCTTCCCTCCCTCCTTCCTTCTTTCTTTTGCAGTACCAGTGATTGAAACCAGGGCCTTGATACTCAGCTACACACCCAGCCTTTTAAAACATTTTAAAATTTTGAGACAGAGTCTTGCTAAGTTGCCCAGTCTGGGCTCAAACTTGTCATCCTCCTGCCTCAGCCTCCCAGAGTGCTGAATTACAGATGTATGCGCCCACACATCTGATTTTCTCTTTTTTAATGCTTTACTAGCCCTACAAGGTAGGTAGCATTAGAAAAAGATGCTCAGAGAGGGGTAGGAAGTTGCCTGAAGATGCACAGCTTCTCAGTGCTTGAGACTGGATTCTGGTTCATTGAGTATCAAGCCTGGGCTTTCACCCCTGTGGCCTTTTGGCTCTTCCTTTCAGCCTCAAACCACAAAAGGAAAACCCAGAATTCCCATGAACAAAGGCTGTGCACTTTACTGTGTCTTCTCACCCTTCTCCTCCCTTTAGAGGTCAACTGGGGATGTGTTCTTGGTTTTGGATCTCGTGTTTCATGTTAAAATCAGACTTATGAGGAAAAGTGTATGTCACTAAGGTCTCCCTTCCACACACACATGCACACACACACCCACACACACACACTCCGCCATTCCCTTGGACCTGGGCGCTAAGCGGCCTTAGTGCCTTTTGTGCTTCTGTGTGGGGCTTGCCTAGACCCTCACACTGTGCTTCTGAGAAAGTGACTCCAAAAACCAGCGGTTTTCTAAGTGACATTTTCCTAAGCAATGCGCCCGAGATTACACATCTGGGCCTGCGGTTACTGACGTTCTGAGTCACCCAGTTCATTCCCGTGGCTGAATGAGACTTTCAGTTTAACTGTTGCCTTTTAAAGGGTCCATGCTTCAGTTTTTCCAAATATATACAAGTCTAATGGGGGGAAAATGTGGTTCAAAGAAAAAGTTAAATTTTCTTCACAGGAGCAAAAAATTTTCCAGAGAAGAAAATATGTAAATCCTATGATATAATTGAGCGGTTTTCAAAAATAAATTTTTTTTCCATGGATGAATCCTTTCGCTGAGGCTACTTAGGTAGAAGCTCAGTGTGCAGAGTGGTGGCAGTGGAGCTTGTGGGGAGGAGGAGGAGGAGGAGGAGGGTCACCCAGTGACACAGCGTTCCTCTCCCTCGCCACCCGCCTCACTGTGAAACAGCCACTCAGTGTGTCCAGTAGGTCCCACTCAGAGCCCCTGAAAAAGCCCTGGCTCGGAAAGTCAGGGATCTGAGCCTGATTTCCATAGCTATGTTTTCCTACTATGTGACCTCGGGAAACTTAGCAGTGTTCCGTGGGCCTGTTTCCTACCTAGGAAATAGCACGGCTGGACCGGACTACATGCAGTTCTCCCTTAATATCCATGCAGGATTGGACCCAGCATTAGCTTCCTCCGTACACGGACACTGAGATTGTGGATGCTTAAGACCTGCATATAAAATGGCATAGTATTTGCATAGAACCTAGGTACGTCCTCCCATGGACCTGAAACCATCTCTAGGTTACTTATAATACCCAGTGCAATGTAAAGAGTCATATTGTATGGTTTAGGGAAGAACAACAAGAAAAAATCTGTACCTGTTCAATACCGATGCAACCCTCTCTTTGTGTGTGTGTGTGTGTGTTTGGGTGCGCGCGTGTGCGCACGCATGTAGTACTAGGGATTGGACCCAGGGTCTTTGCATTAAGCAGCATCTCCAGCCTCTTTATTATTATTATTATTATTATTATTATTATTATTATTATTTTGAGATAGGATCTTGCTAAGCTTCTAAGTTGCTAAGTTTGAACTTGTGATCCTTCTGTCTCAGCTTACTAGAGTATTCGGATTATTGGTGTGTGTCACCATTACTAGCTCCCCCTCAGTTAGAGGGGCTCTTCTCTCTCTCTCTCTCTTTTTTGAGACAAGGTTTCACTTTGTAATTCAGGCTAGCCTTAAACTCATTTTGCAGCCCACACTGGTCTCAAACTTGTGGCAATCTTCCTGCCTCAGCCTCCTGCTCCCAATATTTTCTAGCCAAGATTGGTTAAATCCTTGGATGTTAAACCCAAAGATATGGAGGACTGTCTTTCCTAATTTCTTTGGAGGTCAAAGATTCTGTGCTTTCAGGAAAAACTGAGTCAACAGTGTAATTTTTGAAAGAAGAAACTGATTTCTCTTGTTTGAAAAACAAAATCTTCTTCTTAAAAGTCTTTAACAAATACAGATACTGTGAACCTCCCAGCAGAAATGCACAAAAATGACAAGGGACTGGCCTCATTTAGTTTGTTATCAACAAGCAGGTTAAAGATACCCGCTGCCGTGTTACCTGTGTGATTGTCGGTAACCCACTCCTTGTGAAAAGTACTGAGTGAAATGTAAAACTCAGCATTAACATAGACAATTAGTAACAGAAGAATTTCCTTGTTTGTTTTCGGTGGCACTGGGAGCTGGACCCAGGGCTTCCTGAACGCTAGGCAAGTGCTTGACAGCACTGAGTTAAACCCTCAGCCCAAAAGATTTTTAGAAAATCCAACACATATACAGCTGCGATGACCACTGGTCTTGCTTTACACCTGGGATGCAAGATTTCCAGTACTAAGCCAGTAAATATATAGTGCTTACTATGCACAGACACTGTCCCAAACACTTTTCACATGCTAACTTTTCCAATCTGTACCACAACAGTATGAATTTGGTGCTGCTGTCTCAATTTTATGGGCCTTTAGGGGACCTGAGGCTCAGAGAGCTTATGTAGCTTTTCAAGAACACACAGCTGTTCAGAGGCAGAGCCAGGATGAAAACCCACCCAAAACTTCTACTCCATGCACCGCCATGTTTGTAATCTCAGTGCTCCACAGGCTGAGTCACAAGGGTCATGAGTTCAAGACCGACCTAGGCTGGATAGCAAATTTGAAGCCATTCAGGACTACTTAGTGAGACCATATCTCAAAAAAAAAAAAAAACCCCACAAACAAACAAACAAACCAAAACCAAAAGCCACAAACAAACCAAACCAAACCTTAGTCTTGGCTCTAGAGATGAGCTGGTCACAGATACCACACCGTCTTGCTCCTAAATTGTGTCTTCGGTGAATCATAGGGCCAGAGCCAGTCTGTGACCAAGGCCAGCTGAGTCTCCGTGATTCTAAGGGATGCAAAGCCACTCTGGGCTCTGACTTCCTGCTCACTGACGTGACCAAGCTGTCCTGGAAAACGGTTTCTCCAGTTTTTGATTAAAATTTTTTTTAAAGCAGTAGAACTTGTCAGATAATTTTACTGGAACAATATATAAAACAGGCCTTAGTCCCAAAGTTTAGGTCTTCAGCATTTAGCTGGAAGTTCTTTCCCATGAGCAGAATTCTTTAAACTCCACCTTCTAGCCTGAGGGCTCCTGAAGTAGAATGTGAAACCTTGTGGCATAATTATTTTCTCAGGACCTTTTTTTTTCTTTTAAATTTATTTATTTATTTTTTATTTTAAAAGTAAGAACAAAAACACCGACAAACAGACACACAGCAGCACAAGAACTGTACAAAAACTGAACTACAGATAAGGTGGCAGGGGATCAACAATGGTTGTTGTATTACACATTGATAACTTCAAAGTGTATGCTCAGGACAATACACATAGACATACAAGATTGTTCCTTACATCAAAACAACATGAGACAATAGTGCAACCACGTCAGCCATTCTCTCAGGACCTTTTGGACTTTAAAATTAAATACATTTATTTCAAACATTTCATTTATTTATGCCGCAGAAATGCTTATGCTTGAGTCGCATATAATTTGCCAGGCGACAGTGTTGTTCCACTGTGTCACTGTTGTCATTTGGGGGTGAATAATTCCTTGTGGTGTCCTTTGCTTTGTGAGATGTTTAACAGCATCCCTGACCTCTTTCATCTCCTCAGTTATGATAGTCCAGAATGTCTCTAGATATTGCCAAATAAACTCTGGGGGTGAGAGTCAACCCTGGATAAGATTTGCTGAACTTGACTCAAAAAATTGCTCATTTTATGACCTCATGTTCTCTGAGAAGAAAATAAATATATCGAAAAAAAAAGAGCCAGACATGGTGGCTCATGGCTGTAATCCCAGCACTAGGGAGGCTGAGGCAGGAGGATCATTTCAAGTCCGAGGCCATCCTGGGCTAGAAAATGAGTTCAAGACCAGCCTGAACTGCATAGGAAGACCCTGTCTCAAAGAGAAAAAAAAAAACAAACAAACAGAAATGATCAGTGAATGATAAATGTATGATAAATATAAAATGGGGAGATGAGACAGTGTTGCTTGGAGGGTTCCTTCAGAGTGAGTGGGCAGCAAAGGCTGAGAGGCAAGATAAACTGAGCTTATTTAAGGATCAGGATGAAGTCCAAGGTGGTAGGAAGATTGAAGATGAGGGGAGAGGGGAAGGCCAGCCAGGGTCGTGAATATAGAAGGTATGAAGGGAGAGGAGGATCAAATCACTAAAGGCCTCATGGATCACAGGAGGGAGGTTGGATTTGGATTTCATTTCATTGGCTTGGTTATTTATTTATTTGTGGTACTGGAGATTGAACCCTCGGCCCTTGAACCGAGCTACATCCCCAGCTGTCTTCGTTACTTTTCTCTCGTTGCTGAGACAAAACACCCAACACCCAAAATGAAGGAAGGAAAGGTTTATTTAGCTTACAGTTTGTGGAGGTTTCAGTCCATACTTGGCTGGTTCTGAGGCAGAGTGGCACATAGCAGACGGCAAATGTTCGTGGCAGCATAGCACACCAAAAACAACCAGAACAAAGGGGAGGAATGGCAGGTAAGCAGCCTCTTCTCTTCCCTTACATTGCAAACAGACTACCCCCACCCAGGGGGCATGTAGCTCTCACACAGTCTCCATGCCCTCCTCTTCCACAGGCTCAGGATGTGTACAAAGTAAGTTTCCTGGCTTCCCGCTGAGTCCCTCAGCCAAACATCTAGACTCCCCAAGTTGACACAACCTATCAACCATAACACCAGTCCTTTTGTTTCAGTATTTATTTTGAGGCAAAATCTTGCTAATTTGCCCAGCTGAATTTGAATTTTGATCTTTTTGCCCTAGGCTCCAGGTTAGCTGGGATAGCCTTGTGTGGTGGTGCACATCTATAACCCCAGCACTTGGGAAGCTGAGACAGGAGGATCACAGTTAGGGAAACCAGCTTGGACTACACAGTGAGTTCAACGCCAGCCTAAACTACAAAGCAGGACTGCCTCAAAAAAAAAAAAGAAAAAAAAAGGCAGAGTAGCTGGAATTACGGTCTGCACTATCATGCCCAGCTCAGATTGTATTTTTCGAAGTATGAGTATTTTCTTCATGCTGAGCCATGGCCTAGGTGCTGGGAATACAAATGACAGTAAGATAATGTACTTGTGAAGCCACAGAGGATGAAGCAGTTAACTCTATGTGGGGTCAGTCAAGGAAGGCTTCGTGGTTGAGGGGACATTGGAATTCACTTTGGAGTATGGATGCGTATCCACCCCGTGAAGGAAAGGGAGCAGCGAAAACTGCCTTCCTCACTGTATGCAAGTGATTCTGTAACATTGTCAAACTGCTGACCTCTGGGTCCTGCCCCGAGTGATGCTGACACCCAAGGATCCCTACTTAGCCAATACTGGGATGTTGGCAGGAGCAGCCCCACTTGGAGAATGGTGCCATTTATGCCACTTATCTAGTGGGGTGTGAATGCCTTGTCAAGTGTTATTGCAGTTGGAAAGTATTCATGAAGCTGTGCCTTCCTTCTCTCTCTTTCTTTTTCTTTCTTTCTTTCTTTCTTTCTTTCTTTCTTTCTTTCTTTCTTTCTTTCTTTCTTTTTCTTTCCTTCTTTCTAAATTTGGTACTAAGGGTTGAACACAGGCCTTCACACTGAGCTACATCCCTAGCCCCCTTTATATTTTCTAATTAAATAATTAATTTATTTGTCTATTGATTTTTGAGGTAGAGTCTTGTTATGTAGTTCAGGCTGGCCTTGAACTCACTACGCAGTGTAGGCTGGCCTTGAACTCACAGTGATCCTCCTGTCTCAGCCTTGTGAGTTGCTGGGATTACAGTTGTGGACCACTACATCTGACTTCCTTTTTTAAATTTTGAGACAAGGTCTTGATAAACCCCTAAGCTGCCCAGACTGAGCTCACACTTGGGGTCTTCCTGCTTCAGCCTCCTAGAGTATGTGTGCGGTTGTAAGTGTGTGCCCTCATGGCTGACTGCTGAGGGTCTTCCGGGCCAGCGCCCAATGATACAAGAAAAAGATGGAAGGACCCTGTTTCTGCCTCTGTGTATCTCCACTTACCCCCTATCTTTTCAGAAATGGGAGACACAGAGGGGATGAGCAACTCCCTCAAAGTTTCTCAGTTTAGGGAGGTCCATGTACCTAGATACTGGATCTTGGCTTAAGGGTTCCCAACCCAGTGCTCTTCCCCTTCCTCCACTACTATACTCAGCGTGTGTTTTTCCCCGCAGAAGATTCCTGCTCATGCCTTCCATGGAGCCAGTGTCCACCAACTTGAAAATCAGCTCTGACTCACCCTAGGTGGAGCTACACGAGGCTGAGCAGGCCAGTTGCCAAAAGGGCTGGGGAACAGAATATACACAGGGCGCCTCACGTAAGGCCGCGAATGTTTAAGCACCACAACTGGCTTTCCTTCCAGCGTGACACACATGGAGTCAAAGGAAAAGAAAATCCCACAAAAATGTGCAGTCTATGGCAAATATGTTAGTAAGCGTTGGCTGCGTGGACAGGGGCACTTGCCAGAAGAGGATTGTATGAGGCAGACACGAGGGATTAGAGTGGGCCTGGCTGCTGGCAGTGAGACAAAAGGCCTTCTTTCTGAAATCCAGCCTCTTTTCCTTTCTTCCATGGGTATTTTTGCAGCTGAGACTCCCCTTCTAGCTGTATTTGTGGGGAAACATAACTCTGTAAACCTGTAATCAAATAAATAGCTAATTGTATAAGTGGTAACTGTGTAAGGGACTAAGCAGGTAAATGGGTGACCATGAAGCAGGGTACACAGATAGCCACATAAGTGCGTCATCGTGTTAGCGTGTTGAGAGTACAGGCCTGGGAAATGTATTGTGTAGCGTCAGCATGTAGCATGTAAGCAGGGAGACGCACTAACAGGCCACCGTGTCAGCATGTAGGTGGATAAGCATACACTTGAATAACAGGGTCACGTGTAGTTATACAGGCAGAAAGGCTGTAAATACGCAAACATGTAGGCAGATAGTCATCTTACTGGTTAAGCACGTAAGTATGCAAGCATTCGGCCAGCTGCCCCAGGCAGGACATGCAGCTCCCATGGGCTGCACACAGGGTGCTTTCAGATCTTTAATTGAATCATCATTTTGGCCCTATAAAGTAACAAAATTTAGGGGGTTCTGAGCACAAATGGCTGCTGGGGATATAGCTCAGTGGCATAAGCACCTGCCTGGTAAACACAAGGTCCTGAGTTCAATTCCCGTTGGTACCCCCCACCAAAAAAGTCTTGATGTCTCTGCACAAATGGCCTAAGATCATTTGGGATTCTATTTCTATTCACAAACACTGTCAGGCAGGGTATATAAAGTTTCAGTGTGTCAGTATGCTACAGGGCTAGCTTCCCAAAGTAACCTTGGTGTTCATGTATGAGGATAAATGTTTTTTTGTTTTCCTACCAATTAATCTCTCCATATATCTTAGAGGAAAATTTAAAACTGGCCCTCCAAATTCATTATTTTATTAGGGTCATTATTTTTTAGGACAAGTTAAGATTGGTAATATGTGTATTTGAGATTTTAAAAAGTAAGCTGACTCACTTCCAAACTGGAGCTCCTGTGGGCAGCTTGATTTGCTTGCAACAATGACAGCAGTGACTTGCTAGGTCATTACAGCCTCCTTTCTACAACCAGTACCCTGGAGGGGGGAAGGTGGGTGTGGTAGTTCCGTCCAACCACAGTGGAAACAGCAGGAGATTCCTGTGTTTGTCTGTTTTCCACTCAGTAGCATCAGGAGACAAAGGCCAGATGCTTGTGCCTACCCTTACCCCCACAGAAGGTCCTCAGCATGTGCTCAGAACAGCACCTCTTCCCCCAAATATGCCACCAACAAAGGCTGAGGAGGAGCCTCAGCATCACTAAAGAATGAAGCTGGCTGGGTGTGATGGCAGGTGCCTGTACTCCCAGCCTTCTGGGAGGCTGAGGTGGGAAGAATGCAAGTTGGCCCAGTCCAGCAACTTAGTGATTTAGGAAGACTCAGCCTCAAATTAAAAATTAAATTAAATTAAGTTTTAAAAAGTGTTGGATTCAATCCCTAGTACTAAACAAAGCAGATCAGAATGGCATTTTAAAGGCACAAAAAATATAGCCGTCTTTGGAACTAAAGCTCATAACAGTAGGCAGAATTTATACCTAAACAAGGTGACTATCTGCCCAAATATGGAGATTCCAATAGGATCAAGAGTCTTCTCACATGGTCAAAATGTCCAAGTTGCAATAACATGTATTATAATGGGGAACAGAGAAATTACACTTTGTGGTTTTGTGTGTTTTATTTTTATTTTTACTTTTTTTTTTTTAGTCTTTTTGAAACAGGGTCTTGCTATGCAGTTCAGGCTGGCTTTGGGCTTACTTTATAGCCCAGGCTGGCCTCAAACTCACAACGATCCTCCTGCCTCAGCCTCCTAAAAGTGCTGGGATTTACAGGCATGAGTTACCACGCCTGGCTGTTTGTTTTCAGATAGCATCTTGCTATGTAGTTCAAAATAGCTGTGAACTCACTATATAGCACAAACTGACCTTGAACTCTGGGATCCTTCTGCCTCAGCCTCCAGAATGCTGGGATTATAGGCGTGCACCACCACACCCAACTACACTTTGAATAATAAAAGACAACCAATAGTTGTTGATGTCATGAGAGATGCTTGAACTATCTGGCAAGGATTTTAAAGTAGCCATCATAAAAATACTTAAGTAATAATTACAAATTACTTGAAAACAAATGTAAATACAAAAAAGCTTCAGCAACGAGATAGAAGTTAGCAAGTAGACTTTACAGAAATGAAAAATACAATAATCAAAAACCATGCTTGATGGGCTCAATGGTGGAATAAGATGAAAGAGAACAGAATTCGTAAATTGGAAACCAGGTCAATAGGATTTCCTCAATCTGAAGAATAGGGGGAAAGGATTGAAAAAAAATTAACAGTCTCATGCAAAGGATATAGCATTTGTATCACTGAATTTCTATCAGTGGAGGAGAAAGAGGTGAGGGGCTGAGAGAATACTGAAAGTGTTAAGGGTTGAAGATGTCCTCAGTTGGATGAAAGACATGGACAGAGATAGAAGAAGAGATACAAGATAACATTAATAATTTTTCTCTTGTTTTTTTGAGACAGGGTCTCACTATGCAGTTCAGGCTGGCCTTGAGCTCACTTTGTACCCCAGGTGGCCTGGAACTCGCAACGATCCTCCTGCCTCAGCCTCCCGAGTGCTGGGATTACAGGTGTGTGCCACCAGGCTTGGCTAATAATTCTTTAACTGTTAAAAAATTGAATTTGTAATTCTGAAACTTTCACCAAGAAAAGAAAGAAGAAGAAAGTCATGAAAAAGTTATTCTACCAAATTTCAGGTCCATGGTTTCACTAGAGAATTTTACTTATTAAAAGCAATTAATATCATTAATATCAATTTTATGTAAGCTCTTCCTTAATATAAAAGAGAAGGGATCACTTCATAACTCCTTTTATAAGGTTAGTATCATATTGATACCAAACAGGGAGAGAGCCCAAAAGAAAACTATAGACCAATATCTCTCATAAACTTGCAAATTCTCAGCAAAATTTTACCAGATAAAATCCAACAAAGTATGAAAGAATAACATACTAAGACCAAGTAGAATTTATTCTTTAATTTTGGTTTTGTCTTTTTGAGACAGGTTCTCACTATGCAGTTCAGGCTGGCCTTGAGCTCACTTTGTAGCCCAGGTTGGTCTCAAACTTTGCAATGATCCTCTTGCCTCAGCCTCCCAAGTGCTGGGATTACAGGCATGTGCCACCACGCGCAGCTTATTCTAAATATTGAGTCTGTTTCAGTTATTTGAAAATCAATTAATGTAATTCAGCATTATATTTAAAAATGATATATTTAATTATAAGTCTAGCAAAACATGAATAGTACCTGTTCAATGAAAATTACAAAGCTTTGAGGAAGAAGTCAAAGAAGTCCTAAAGACATTGATTAAAAAACTACATTCATAGATTGGGAGATTCAACGCAGTAAGCCAGACATGTTGGCCCACGCCTGTAATCCCAGCATTCAGGATATTTTAGGCAGGAAGACTGAGTTGAAGGACGTCCTGGGCTACATAGTGAGTTCAAGCCCATTCCAAACTACAGAGCAATACCCTGTCTCAAAAAAAAAAAAAAAAAAAATCAAAATAGTAAATATGTCAATTCTCCCTAAATTCATTTATAGGTTTAACAAAACTCCTTTCAAAATCTCATCAAGTGTGTTTGTTCAGACAGAAGTTCATTCCAGCTTCTATAAAAGAAAAGGCACTAGAATAGCTAAAGCAATTTTGAAGAAGAACACATGGGAAGGAATCACTTTTCCCAGTACAAGTCATCCCTTGCTATATCTCAGTTCACTTATTGCAGCTTCACTGTATTGTGGGTTTTTTAAAAAAAAAGAAGTATCTAATTCTGCATGGCGGCGTTTTCACCGTATCATGGGATTTTGTAGTATATAGGTATTTATATAATACTTATGATTTTAATTATTTTTGCCTAAAGGATAATGAAAGAGTGGAAAATATTTTAGGCATGTGGAAAGGGTTTATAAAGCCTTACAACATATAGTGGCCCTGAATCAAGGCCAGCAGTTTTCTGTAGCTGTTGGTTTCAAGCAGGAGCCTAAAGTGGTATCTTTCTATGGTCTGTTGGCCATTTCAGAACATTAGAAATGTAATGGTCAATTCACTAGAAAGTAACAAACAACTAAATAAATTTTACGAGAGGACTTCAAGATGGCGAGCGGGTAGGCAGCGGAGAGAGAACCTCCCGGAGGAATGCCACTCAGACAAAGGAATATAGGAATATAGCAACATGTGAAGGACAGAAGGGAAAGAGGTGGGTATCCTGAACTCAGGAAGGATCTGAAATGGGAACTGAAGCCCTCGGAAAGACTAAGCAAAACCTCTGCTGGAGGAAAGGATTGGAGATCCCCCTGGCGCAGTCGGTGGGGGGTGGGAGAGGAGAAGGAGGAAGTCACCGCTCCAAGCACACCCATGGCCCGAGCCCTCGTTCTCGCATTTGCAGCTTCAGCTTCGGAGGCCCACGCTCATGGAAGCCTCCCAACTCGGCCAGGGGAGAGTGGAGTTCCGAGAGCTGATCCAGGGCTGGAGAGGGGAGGGCGCAGCCAGGAAAGGAGGCAGTGGTGGTCGGGAGCAGTTGCCGAACCCAGTGTGAGAATGAGAGGTTGAGACAGCCACTGGGGCAGAGTCCCCACCCTGAAGCAACCTTCCTAATCAGTGCCTGGAGAGAATCAATGCAACTAGTACACAGCCCACCATGCCCGGCTCTGCACCTGCCTCGAGGTGGTGGCCCCCTGCCTCTCTGCTGGATGAGCGGCAACCAGCGGGGAGAGCAGCGGGGAACCTCGGTGGTGAGCCGCGGCGGCTCCCAGGGATCCGGCCAAGGAGTGGATGGGGGCTCCAGCACTGCAACAGGAGGGAGATGCAGATGGAGGCTCCACGCCTTTCTCACTCCAACATCAAGCAGGAAGCACGAGCTGGGTTGCTGGAACTCAGCTCCCACCCTGAACTCTCTCTGGGAGCACCTTGAGTCTCGGCGGCTTGAGCAAGCACCGCCTGTTCCTGGCAACAATGGGATGAATCCACGGTCTTCAGGACTCACCCCAAACTATTAATGTGAGCACCAACAGGGTCTCCTTACAGCTTGCACATATGAACCTTGCATGAACCCATAGCAACAAATTAGATGAAAAGCAGCAGACCAGGAGTCTGAAAAACAACAACATACTCTATACAGCAGACCCGAGAAAATCCTCCAACTCTATTCTAGAACTAGTCTTTAAACTCAGTTCATACCCTGAACTAACACAGTGAGAACAGGCCGGAGAGATTTCAAGCCCTTATACCAAGCATCATAAGTTCATCCAATGCCCAGCTTCAAGGGGTGGGGAACAGTAATACTGGAGATGAGGAGGGAGGAGGAGAAGAAAGGGCCTCTGGCATCGAGGCAATGGGACAGAGCCAAACGGGTCACCGAGGGCACCCCAACGGGGGCACGTGCCCCATGGCTGCTCCGCTGTGGGCCCCGCGGCTGCTCCACTGTGGGCCCGCTGAACGCTCCCCACAACACCTATGTATGCTATAGTATGGTCTGAGGTAGCTATATCTCTTCCCAAGGCGAGAGTCCAGGGGTATAGATAAACCCAGGAATACAGTTATTATCACAGGGAAGATGACTGATTGAGTGGTAGGGCAATGGAGATGAGGGAGGAGAAAATCGAATGATCAAGTGGGCCACCATCTGTGTAACTGAGTAACATGTGAAGGTAACGTTATGTAGGCAGGACAGCATCCAGAGCTAATTCCCTTCTATGTTCTCTATAATTTGTATTTCCTCAATCATTTTTGTATTAACAGAAGTGAAGATAACTTTATGTTATGCAGCATCCAGTACTGATTCCCTACTATTTTCTCTATAATTTGGTATTTCCTTTAATGTTTGTGTGTTAACTAGTGTGAAGATGACATTATGTAATACAACATCCAGTGCTAACTCCCTGCTATGTTCTGTATAGTTTTGTATTTTTGACATTGTTTATGGTTTGCTCTGGTTCGTATGTCTCCATTCTTTTGTCTTTAAAATAAAAAAAAAAGAAAAAATATACATAAATAATAAATATAATGCCCTTGCTTTGCAGATTTTCACCTATCGCGGGAGTCTCTGGAACATAACTCCGTGAGAGCTGAGGGATCAGTGTATGAAGGGTTATTATATAGTTATACAATAACTGATGGAGGGATAGATATACAGACTAATGGAACAGAATAGAGAAATCAGAAATAGATCTGTACAAATACACTAAGTTCTTTTTTTTTTTTTCTGGGAATTGAACCCAGGGCCTTGTACATGCTAACCATGCACGTTATCACTGAGCTACACCCCTAACTCCTGTCCGATTAATTTTTGACAAAAGAGCAAAAGTAATCCCATGGTAAAGAGATAAATTTTAATATACAGTGCTGAAATGGACAAAAAATTTAAAAAAAGAGAAAAAGGAATTGCACCCTAAACTTAAAAGCTTGTAAAAATGACCTCAAAATGGATCTTGGATTTATGTGAAAAACAAAACTAGAAAAAAAAAAAAAACAGTAGAAAAATTTTTAGAACTAAGTATATGCCCAGGAGCTGTTAGATTTGTGTGTTAGCTGCTTTTCTCATTGCAAGACAAAATACTCTATGCCCAAAGTTAGGGGAGGAAAGGTTTATTTAGCTCATAGTCTATAGCGGTTTCAGTGCTGCCTTGGCTGGCTCCAAGGCAGGGTGGCTTGGCATAGGAGAACAGTTCACGGTGGTGGAAGACAGCAAAAGCAACCAACAGAGGCAAGCCTCTGTGTATCCCTTATATTGTGCGGAGGCTACCTGCCCTAGGGTCGGTGTAGCATTCACACCTTTAATTCCAGCATGGGATTTTGATCAATCATAAATTTAATGGAACAGAATAGAGAACTCAGAAATAGATCTGTACAAACACATCAAGTTCCTTAACTCTAGACTAAGTTGCTTCCATAAAAGCCTAAAACTGCATTAGACTTTGGGAAGACATCTAGACACAAACCATAACAATTTGACACCAAAAAACATGGTTCACAAGAGTTCAGCACTGTCAGAAGAAAAAGCTTTGACAAAAGCCAACGCCCAATAATGATAGCAATTCTCAACACACCTGGAATAGAAGGAATTTTCCTTAATTTGACAGAAGACCTATACCTCATAGCATACTTTATAATGAAAGACTGAGGGGCCTGCTGCGTGGCTCTTGGTGTTAACCTTCTGTGAAGTTTGAGAATAAGGCAGGGCTGTACATTTTGCCACTTATCAACACTGTACTGGAGGTTCAAATGGTGCAACAAAGCAAATACTGTAAAGAAATTACAGGCACACATTTGAAAAGAAAAAGCAAAGGTTTTTCTTCACAGATAATATAATTACATGGGTAGATGAAATTGTTTTTTTTTTTTTTTTTTTTGGTACCAGGACCTTGTGGTGGAACTCTGGACCTTGTGCTTGCCAGGCAGGTGCTTGTGCCACTGAGCTACTTCCCTGGTCCTGATTACATAGGTAGAAAGTGCAAGGGAACCCTGTGTTTGCCATACATGCAAACTGCCAGAACTAATAAATGAGTTCAGTGGAGTGATAGGATACAAAACCAGTGTACAGTGGAAAAAAATCAATTGTCTTTTCTACAGCGGCAAATTAGGAAATGAAGAAAATAACTCCACTCATAGTAATATCAGAAAGAATAAAATACTTAAGAATAAATGTGTTCAGAGGATTACAAAGCTTGTACACTGGAAAGTACAAAACACTGGTGAGAGAAATATTGTGAAATGGGAAGAAACTCTTCAAAAGGAAAGAGAAACTGGGGTGGGGGAAAGGAGAAAAGAAGGTGGGGGAAAAGAAAAAAATATATATACAAGATAGTTAAGATAGTTATACTACTCATTTCTCTTAGTGCATTGAAAAGAAAGGTTTGTGCTTATATTGTTTGATCAATTTTTCATACCTGTATTTTGTAATCCGAGCAACTGCTTTGAAGGTAACAACATGCAATGTATAAACCATCATTACTTTCCTATTATCTTGTTTTGAAATTTTGTATCCTTTTTCTCTTTAAATTTAAAAAAGAAAGAATGTCTAAGAGATCTGGAGATATTCATGGTCATGGTCTCCATATTGTCAAGATGACAGTTCCTCCAAAAATTGATCTTTAGATTCAATACATTCCCTACAAGGATCCCTATAGAAATTGTTAAATGAGTCCTAAAAATTTATATGGCAATGCAAGCACCTAAGATAGCCAAAGGGTTTGGGTGAAGAACAGTAGGAATGCTTACACTATCCAAATTCAAATCTTACTATAAAGCTTCTGTGTGGTAATGGTGAAAGGGGAGAGGTCGAGCTTTTTCTTCTAACAGTCCTAAATTAATACCAGTACTTGTGAAAGTAATCTTATTTAGAAATTGGGTCTTTGCTGATATGATTAAAATGAAGTAATAGGAGATTAGGCTGGGTCCTAAAGTCAATGATTGATGTCCTTATAAAGGGAGAAAAAACTGAAGTCAGATGCCCAGAGGAAGAGGACAGTAGGAACTGGAACATGCTGCCACAAGCCAAGGAATGCAGGTATCTGGGGGTCACCAGGAGCAAGCAAGAAGGAAGAAAGCATGGCCCTGATGACATCTTGAATTTAGCCTCCAGAACCTCTGATAATATATTACAGTAGCTCTAAGAAACTGATACAGGTGCCAGATGTGGTGGTGCATGCCTGTGATCCCTGGACTTGAGAGACTGAGATAGGAGGATCACTGCAAGTTCAAGGCCAGCCTGAACTACATAGCGAGACCCAGTCTCCAAAAAAACCAGAAAAAAAAAAAAAAAACCAAACAAAAAAAAAAAGGTTTCAGAACTACAAGAAACCCCCAAAATAAAGAGGAACATAAAGAAATGGATACAGGGTTCATTATATAATTATTTCTACTTTTGTGTATATTTGAGATTTTTTTATAATAAAAAGTTAGAAACAATGTATCTAGCCATCTTATTAGTCTTTAAGTTGGGGAACAATGGGGATTGGTGGAATATGCCTACTGAGGGCACATGCTCTGTCTAAAAGGATTCTCTCAGCTCTGGGGATTATGGCATCCGACAGATTCCAGAGTTTCCAACTTGTCAAAAATATGGGGATCCATATTTTTATGTGAGATGTTCTTTGGAAATATTTGTAACTAATTTAAATTCTTAATTTATGTGGCTTTTCATAGTAAGTGTCTGTGTATGTGTGCATGTTTATTAATTCTTTACTTTTCCTTTTACAGACAAGACAAAATAGGATAAGGTACCTGCTCCCCCAAAACATACACACACACACACACACACACACACACACACAACCTGTTTGGGTCATCTAAGGTTTTTGCTGCATGGATATGACTTTCAACACCGGAAACATTTGAAATGTCTATTATATGAGACACTTAAGGACAAGATATGTCATATACTTTTAAGGTATTTTACAGGCTATATTTCACTCAATCATTATGAGGTAGATATTCATCAGGAAATTTTTACACATGAGGAAACTCAGGCAAGGAGTTTGCCTGTATTCTTTCTGTTCTACTGGAAAAAATTAGCTGTTTCCACAGGTTGGTATCAGCCAAAAGAAGACTATAGGATCAAAATAGATCTGAATTCAAGACTTAGCTCTCAAGTTAAATACTATGATTTGGACAAAATATTCACATTGTTCCCGCCCTGGATTTTTCATGCATAGAATGGTGATGATAACAGTGCTTAATTTATGGGACAATAAAATGAGAAAGTACATGTCATATGCTTAGCACATTTCCTATAAATGCAACTAGGTGCCAGCAGATGTAAACTATCATTACAGTTATTCTGAAATGCTATTGCTTTGGGAAAGAGTTTGTTTCCATAACTCTAATTGTTTCCTAATATATTAAAGATTTCTGATTTCAAAAATCTGGTCCACACTGAACTTGCTGGAAGATACTCTTGTGAAGAAATATTTTGATGGTTTTTCAAAGCAAAATAGCTATACTGATTGTTTGCCATGTATAATAATAGTATATATACCCTGTAAAGAGCCATATTTCTGAGCCTTGGTGAAGAGCTCTTATTCTTGCTATGTTTTATTTGCATTATCATTTAGTTCTAGAAACTTCTATTTCTTTTTTGATTTCTTTTTTTTGTGGTACTGGGCATGGAACTCAGGACCTTGTGCATGCTAGACAAGCACTCTACCACTGAGCGACACCTCAGCCTTACTTGATTTCTTCTGTAAGCCACTGTTTATTTAAGAATGTACTGTTTATTTTCCATACATTTGCATGATTTCTATGTTACCTTTTGTCATTGATTTCTAATTTCATTGCACTATGATCTGGTAATATCCATGGTGTAATTTCAATTCTTTTACATTTACTTAAGCTTGCTTTATTTCTATTACGTGCTCTAGTTTGGAGAAATTCTCATGTGCTACCAAGAAGAATGTGTATCCTGCTGTTGTTCAGTAGAACACTACGTAGATATCTATTAACATGTTGTTCACAATGGGGCCATAATTCATACGTCTTACTGCTAGGCAGTTCTAATGTAAATTCAGTGATTCCTGCTGGCTTTAACTAGTGGTGGTACATTCATGACTGTCCATCAGTTGGTCTGGACCATTTCTTAGGGGGCCTTTGATTACAGTAATGCAAAGAATGGTATTAATTTAGTAGACCAGATAACATCATATTACAGTTCCTTAAGAAAAACATTAAAATGGTATAAAAATTATAGTACAGTTAATTTGTGGTACAGAAGTTGTAAATGCATATTATATACACAGCAGTGGGGTACTTTGTGATTTCCATGTTAAAATTTAGAGAATTAATTATTGATAAGTTATTCATGAATATAATGAATTTCTTTTAATTTAATGAAATATGTTACTTAATGATTATTGTAATAATTTTAAAATTGGTATGAATAATATTAATATTTATAGCTGGACAGTTATGATTCAAATTCAAGCATCTAACTAGATTTGGTCCATTTTTAGACTTTTTATTCATTTTATTAATAAAAAGACTGATAAAAGTGGTCAGATCCATTTATATCACCAGAGGTACAAGCTGCCCAACATGACAGTCATGTGTGAATCACTGGTGGTTCAAGCATGTTCAAGCATGGACATGTTAAGTCCATTTGTTTGATGGTTTTTTCAACTCTGATATTTCTTAGCTAACTTTTTTGTCTGATTGATCTGTCTATTTGTGACAGCGGTGTATGGAGGTCCCCCACTATAATTATGTTCATGTTCATCTGATCTTTTATAACCAGTACTACTTGTGTTATGAAGTTGAGTACAGTGTTGTTTGATGCATATATGTTAATAATTTTATTTCTTCTGTTGAATTGTTCCTTTAACCAATATGGAGTGACCCTCTTTGCCCCTTTTGATTTTAAGTCCACTTTGTCTGAATGTAGGATAAGTATACCTGCCCCTTTACTTTTTGAGTTTTCATTGCATGGAATATTGTTTTCCATCTTTTGACTTTTAGTTTATGAGTTTCTTTTGGGGTTAAATGTGTTTCTTGTATACAACATGCAATTGGATTGTTGTTTCTTTTATTGGGGAATAAAAGAAACAAGTGTCTTTGATTGGGGAATTGAGACTATACACATTGAGATTTGTTACTGACAAGTATTGACTTATTTCTGTCATTGCCTTGTTTTCATGTTGCTGGTTCCCTATTTTTCCCTTCTACTTAACTGCTCACCCTACCTTGTGTATTCATTCTATTAGACCTTTTGTCGTTGTTACCTTCTTTGGCTCTTTTTAGATATCCTAGAGAATTTTTTGGAGTGCTATTTGGTAGCCATAAATTTCCTTGGGTTTTCTTATTCATAAAGCTATCTTTCTTGCAATGAGTGTGTCTGGTACCTTTGTCAACAATAAGGTGTCTGAGTATGTCTGCAGATGTTTCTGCATTTCTAATCTGTTCCACTGATCTTCAAGTCTTTTTTTTTTTTTTAGAGTACCATGCTGTTTTTATCACAGTAGCTTACTAGTATAATTTCAAGTCAGAGATCCACCTTTCCTTTGGTGCCCAGGGTTGCTTTTGCTATTCTAGGTCTCTTCTGGTTTTAAATAAATTTTAGGATTGTTTCCTCTAACTCTGTGAGATATGCTGTTGGAATATTGATTGGAATTGTATTAAATCTGTATAACAATTTTTGAAGTATGGCTATTTTTCACTATATTGGTTCTTTCTACCCAAGAGCAAGGGATATCTTTCCATTTTATGATATCCTCTTCAATCTCTCTTTTTAGAGTACTGAAAATTTCAATATCGAGGGCTTGGGGCTGGGGATATAGCTCAGTGGAATAAGTGCTTCCCTAGCAAGCGCAGGGTCCTGAGTTCGATCCCCAGTACCGCAAAAAAAAAAAAAAAATATCGAGGGCTTTTGCTTCCTTTGTTAGATTGATTCCTAGGTATTTCATTTTTTGGATGCTATTATGAAAGCTTTTGTTTCCCTAATTTCTGTCTCAGTGAGTTTATTATTTGTGTACAGGAATGCTATTAATTTTGAGTGTTGAGTTTGTATCCAGCTGTGCTACTGGATTTGGTTACTAAGTCTAGAAACCTTTGGTGGAGTGTTTGGGGTCTGCTATGTACAATATCATGTCATCCATGAATAATGATAATTGAAATTCTTCCCTGTCTATTGACATTCCTTTTATTTCTTTCTGTTGTCTTACTGCTCTGGCTAAAATTTCCAGAACTATATTGAATAACAGTGGTGACAGTGAACATCCTTTTCTTGTTCCTGATTTTAGAGTGAAAGCTTTAAGTCTTTGTCCATTTAGTATGATGTTGGCTGTTGGTTTATCATGGATAGCTTTTTATCAGATTGAGATAAAGACCATACATTTCAATTTTCTGTAGGGTTTTTTACCATGAATGGGTGCTGGACTTTGTCAAATGCTTTTTCTGCATCTGTTGAGATGATAATACAGGTTTTTTCCTTGGCTTTGTTGATATGTTGTATTAAATGTATTGATTTATGTATGTTGAACCATCCGTGCATCCCTGGGATGAATCCTACTTGATCATAGTGTATAATTTTGTTGATTTGCTGCATTCTGTTTGTCACTATCTTTTTTTCTTTTTTGGTACTAGAAATAAAATTCAGGACCTTGCACTTGCCAGGCAGACACTGTGCCACTGGGCTGTATCCCTGGCTGTCAGTATTTTATTGAGGATTTTTGCATCTATGTTCATCAGGGAGATTGGTCTATAGTTCTCTTTCTTAGCTGGTTTCTTAGCCTTTTCTGGTTTTGGTATCAGAGTAATGCTTGGTTCCAGGAACAAATTTAGTCTTCTCTAAATTTCTTGTACAATTCAGCTAATTTGTCAGGACCTGGTATTTTTTTTGTTGGTAGATTTTTAATCACATCTTCAATTTTGTTGATTGATATTGGATTATTTAGGATCTTTATATCTTCTTGATTAAGCTTTGGTAATTCATTTGTGTTTAGGAATTTGTCCCTTTCTTATGCATTTTCCATCTTATTAGAATACAAGTTCTCAAAATAGGTACAGATGACCTTCTGGATTTCAGCAAGATCTGTTAGAGTTTCACCTTTTTCATTCTTTTTCTTCTTGGTACCAGGAATCGAACTGAGGACTTTGAGCTTGCTAGACAGGCACTTATGCCTCTGAGCTATATCCCCAGCCCTTTCCTGTTCATTCTTTCGTTTCTTTTTTTTTTTTTTTTTTCCGGGACTGGGGATCGAACTCAGGGCCTTAGTGCTTAGTGGGCAAGCACTTACACCACTGAGCTATACCTCCAGCCCTCCTGTTCATTCTTAGTTGCATGTATTTACATCTGTTTACCCCGTTTTGGATAAGGTTGGCTGAGAATTTGTGAATTTAATCTTTAAAAAAACCAACTCGTGGAGGTGGGGATTTAGCTCAGTGACACAGTGCCTGCCTGGCAAGAGTGAGGTCCTGAGTTTCATTCCTGGTAGCCTCCAAAAATCAACAAAAAGTCAATTCTTCAGTTCGTTGATTCTTTGTGTTTTTTTCTTAGCCTCCATTGTATGAAGTTATGCTTTGATCTTTATAATTTCCTCCCTCCTATGAACTTTGGGCTTGGCCTCCTCTTCTTTTTCTAGAAGCTTGAGGTTCAACATTAAGTTTCTTATTTGAGCTTACTCTGTTTTCCTGTTATGGGTATTCACTGTTATAAATTTCCCTTGTAGGACTGTTTTTACTGTGTCCCATAAGTTCCACTATCTTGATTTGACATTATCTTTTAACTGTAGAAACTAACTTCTTTAATTTCATCTGTGACCCATTGGTTGTTGAGGAGGTTGTTAATTAGTTTCCATGTATTTATGAAGTTCTTGTGGTTTCTTTCACCATCGATTTCCAATTTCATTGCACTATAGTCTGATAATATGCATGGGATAATTTCAATTCCTTTGCACTTACTTATGCATGTTCTATGAGCTAATGTGCAGTCTGTTTTGGAGAACACAGCTAGAAGAATGTGTATTCAGATGTTGTGGGGGTGTAGACATCTGCTAAGTATATTTGTTCAATAGTTTGGTTCAGTTCTAATATTTCATTGTTAATATTTTGTGTAGTTGATCTGTCTATTTGTTACAGTTGGGTATTGCGATCTTCCAATACAATTGTATTAATGCTTATTTGATTTTTTATTTCCATTAATTTTTGTTTTATATAGTTGGGTGCATTGGTCTTCGTTGTGTATATATTTATGATTGTCTTCTTTTCTTCTTGTACTATTTCCTTTACAATGATGTAGTGAACTTCTTTGACTCTCTTAATCAGTCTTGGCTCGAAATCCACTTGGTCTGCAAATAGAATAGTTACTCTTCTACTTTCTAGGTTCCTGTTGCATGGAGTATTGTTTTCCATCCTTTGATTTTCAGTCTATGAATTTCTTTTTTATTAAATGTATTTCTTGTATGCAGCATATTGTTGGATCTTGCTTCTTGATCCATTCTGTGAGTCTGTTTCTTTTGATTGGTGAATTGACATCATTGTCATTGATGGTTGTAACTGAAATGTATTGATCTATTCTTGTTATATTATTTTCCTGTTGTCTATCTTTTTTTCTCCCTTCTATTTAATTTTTTGCCTTGCTTCTTAGATTCATTCTTTTGGGGTGAATGGAGTTGTAATCCTTGTTACCTCATTTTATTTTCCTGTTGTTGCCTACCTTTTCCCCTCCCTTTTATTTAATTTTTTGCCTTGCTTGTTGGATTCATTCTTTTGGAGTTCATGGAGTTGTAATCCTTGTTACCTCTTTTTAGAATGAGAAACATGTTGGAGTGCTGGCTTGGCATTCATGAATTTCCTCCAGTGTTCTTTGTCATGGAAGTATCTTATTTCTTCCATCAATTTTGAAAGATGTGTCTGAGGGATGTGTCAATCTGAGTTTAAAGTTGTTTTCTTTTAGGGCTTGAAATAATTCAGCCCAAGCTCCCCTGGACTTCAGGGCTTGTGTTGATAAGTCTGCTGTGATACTTACGGGCTTTCCTTTATAGGTGATTTGTTTCTTTTCTTGAACAGCTTTTAATATTCTATTCTTGGGCTAAGGATGTAGCTCAGCAGCAGAGCACCTGCCTGGAAAGTGCAAGGTTGAGCTCAATTCCTGGTACTAAAAGAAAACAAAATTCTATTCTTGTGTTAAATTTCTGGAATCTTGACTATGATAGATGTTGTAATCATGGTTACAAGGGAAAGGATTTAATACAGGACACACAATTTGTAGGATTATTTGACAGCATTCACACAAAGAGTCAAATGTAAAACAGTGTGGAAGATCTGTCCACACACTAGAGACCCAAGAAATCTAGTTGAGGGCCTGGATTCCATAGCAATTTCCTGCATGAGTCCAGCTGAAGACCTAGAGCCCATGGCGATGTCCTCCATGAGTCCACCTGGAGGCCTAGAGCCCATGACAATGTCTCATGCAAGTCTGTATCAAGGATCTGTGCTGGGAAGGCTCAGAGGTAGAAGCTAGAAAGTCTGTGCCTGTGGGATGAAGGATCTGTGCCAGCAGGTTGAGGGATCTGCACTGGAGCCAGGAAGTGATGCTCAAAGTAAGGACCAGAGCTCCCCCAAGAAGAACCTCACCTATCCTCAGCAACAATGAGGGCCTGAGCTTCTCCAGTGATGAGCAGCCAAGTTCATATCAGGTAAACCGGTGTGAGGTACTTCTCCAGGAAAACCAAAAGCACACCATCTTTCCCTCCAGTTCTCTTTTATGCTGTTGGCAGTAATCCTCAGGTAGGCCTTCCATACCCAGCAGCATGCTGATTTAGTTCAGCTGGGTGTTACAAGTGCACCATTACTTAATGCACCACAATATGCCTGGCTGTAGAATTTTTTGATCATGGCTAATTGGACTTCTATGTACCTCACTTAACTGTATTTCAAATTCTTATTCCCTGACAGGGAATTTTTCTCCCTGATACGGGTGAACAGGCTTTTTATGGCTTTTCGTTGATTGTAATCAATCTTATGTTATTCTTCTTTCTATCATCTAGCAGCTTTGGATAAGTTTCTCATGGTCCGTTGCTATTTTGAAGAAATCTTTCTTTTCATTATGGCTAACTGCAAGCTTGTCTTCTATGTCTGAGACTCTGTCCTCATATTGATTTATTCTTTTTTAAAATTTATTCTGCTGTAGATACTTTCAATGGAATTTTTAGTCTCCCTGATATCTGCTGGAATCTTTTATGGTTTCCATTTCTTTCCTATGTTGGGCATTCTTGGTTTCCATCACTTTCCTAAGCTCTTCTATTTTAAAAAATCTCTATCTGCTCTAGAGTCACCAAGAATGTTTTTCATTATAGTTACCATGTTTGTAGTTGTCTGAAAAATTATTTCTGATTTGATTTTTTCTACAGCCTCATTCATTTGCTTTGTTTTTAGCATTTCAGAGAGGCCAGGTGGGTGACTTTGAGACTGTCCCACCTCACTGCCTCCTGAGTTTGCCTTTGGTGAACTGGAAGTCTGGGTTGCATTTGGCTTAAGTGTCCTCTTATTTTCTAATTTTTTAAGTGTAATTCCTGGGTTTATGCTTGTAAATTGTCTATGGCGAGTTGCTTTATTGCTAGAAGTTAGAACCCTTAGGAAATGACTACTTCTCAGAGGTGTCTTCCAGGTGTAGCTGGTTTTTCTGTTTTGAGTCTGTTGCAATATCCTACTTCTTCAACTTATTGGAGATGAGAAATTGCTACTTGTTTGCTCCAACCCCTGCTTCTTTGGCACTGGCCTACAATATTTTCTATGACCCTTAAGCAGTCTCAGTCTAGGAAGAACAGCTGGTTAGAACAATTATGTCATTTTGGTTAAAGTGGTATAATTAGCAATAATAATAACATCGAAAGCAACCTAGAAAAATGACAAACTGAGGCAAACATTAATTTGCCACCGTTAACTATATGAACTAGATTTGTGGTTATATAACAAAATGTAAAACAAATCAGAAAATTGTGTGTAGTAAATAAGCCCTCAATGTGCCAATTTTACACTCAAGAGAGAACATTTAAATGTGGTTAGGGGCAAAATAGAGAAGTAGAAGAAGAGCAAGCAATTAGAAGCAAGGCTGGAGGACAAAGGAGGATCATGCAAACTTTGGGAAACTTGTGTAGAAGACAGGATGGAAAGAGAAGGAAGAAATAAAAGGAAGAACAGACCAGAACAAAAACCATGAAAAAACTAGAAACCATATTCACACTCATATAAAAACAAGGTTGAACAAAGAAGGAGGAAAAAAAACTAAGAAAAGAGGGAGAAAACGTTCACTTCAAGGTTCATCTATGCTGTCTCTGATAGACAACATGTGCAGACGGGTCCAGATCCATTTTGGTTTATCCCAGCAAACCAGCAGGAGCTTTACAGTGGGGTAGTGGATAATCTCAGTATGCCTGCACCCTATTTACCCTGAAGTTCAGGCTGGTTTCTGGCCATGAGTCTGGGAGCAGACCCTTTCAGCCTGCAGCAGTCAGTATACCTTCTGTGGGTAAGGTATACTTTGTCACCCAGGACTATATTTTGTCACCCAGGATCCCCTAGATAGACCCAGCAGTTGTTCTAAGTTCCAAGCTCAGTTGACCTCTCTCTAAAATGTCTCCTGGCCAGTTGCCCTCTCCCATGGGATCTCTGATCCCACAGCACTCATCACTATCCAGTGCAGTCTTCCACACCCACTGCTCCCTTCCACGGCTGCATCTCACTGTGGAGGCCTCTGGGATTGCAGGAAGTCACTGTATGTTAGTAGGTTTGAACTGGTCCTCTCACACAGTGAATCCTGACTCAGGAAGAAGGTGCTACCTCCTTCTTCTATGTTTAAGTTTCTCTCTTTGCTCTCTCTGTGGGCTTCAATTCTCATCAGATCCTTCTTGGCCCTAGGGGACTCACTTTTCTTATTCTTCTCTTCCTTGTGTCGCTATATTCCAGTGTTTGAACAGCAAATCTCAGAGAGGCTCTTTCTCTACTGCTTACCATGCTACCATCTTCCCAGAAGTCCTCTAACCTGTAACTCAGTCAAATGTCCTTGCTTTTTCCCTCAACAGCATATGTGTAAATTTCTCCTTTTCAGTGTGTAGAGAACTTAATTATATCATTTTAGTCCACTTTATTTTTCCTAGTCATACAAAAAAGACTATCCTCTCCAAGACTCAAAAGTTATTCATGTTAATGATTCTTAGAGGAAACAGAGGCAGGAATAATGGGCATATGTCAAGTTCCCAAGAGTTCAAGTGAAACAGTACCACCAAAGGCAGGGACCATAGCATTGTTAATGATCATAAGGGAATCCAGATATTGGCATCCCAAGAAAACTATTCATGGCAGCTATGCAACCATGTGTATAGTAGAAAAAAAGGTATCAACTATAGTGTCAAAGTCAAACTAATATTGAGAAATTCTAAGGACCTGTAATGTACCACCCTTAACAATAGAAAAGAGATCTATAATTTTAGTATCAGCACTAAGGCAAATCAAATATTGACCGACATTACATATCTACCAAACAGAACAACTTTAACTCTACTAACAATAGGACTGTATTCAATAGCAATAGCATAAAGTTAACTAGCTATTTAGAGATTTATAAAGGTATTATTATACTAGTAATGGTACAGCAAGTGGGGACCTGGAAAGTAAAAACAGTAAAATTTGAAAAATTAATCAATGGGGTATGAGGAGAGAATAGTGAGATAAAGTCCCCACTGAGGAGTAAAAGAAAATTAATAGCATTAATAAACAGTTGCAGGAAAGAGCAAGCCAGAAAAAGAAGACAAATTGAGCAATACAGGAAAGGAAAAATAAGAGGGAAGAGGAAAAAATGTTGAAAGGGGAAAAAAGGAAAACTAAAAGAAAAAAACTTAAAAATGCAAAAGAGAGAAAGCACTCAAACTTTAAAAATAAGTTGATGAAGAAAAAAATTAATAAAATATAGAGAACTGGAAGAAAAGATTGAGTCAAAGAAAAAAATTCCTTTTTTTCAGAATAGTTTGTTTCCAAGATTTGCATTCTTGGCATCCAACCAGTCATGGTTTTCTCTGCCTAGCTTTAGGGCCTATGTATTTTTAAGATACCAATCCTGCACCAGAGGCCCCTCTCTCTGTTCACCCCAGACTGTGTTTACCATCACAATGAAGATGTGTCCTTGCAAGGACACATGAGAAATGTGATCAGCGCTCTAGTCTCTGCTGGATGTGAGCCACAGAGAACAGGTTCAAGTAGATCGTTAGATTTGATCCTGATACTTGTAGGGTCTGGTTCCTCCCTATGGAGGCCTGTATCCTTCCCAGGTTGAGTATACACTTCTCGGGGACGGGGGTGTGTGTGTCTCTGTCTGGCCCACTCCCTTTTATGGGTGTCTCTAAAGCAGTCACTTTGGGAAGGTAACACTGGAGTCCCTGAAGTTGATAGCCAGGTCTACATTTTCTCCCTGGATCTCCTGGCTTTCTGGGCTTACCTTGTTTCCCGGCACACTTTTTTCAGCCAGGCTCAAGTTGGTTGGATAGTCCATATCCTGCTGCCCATGCCTTTGGGAAAGAAAATGTGAGGTCAGCACGAAGTTAGCTCAGGAATGGTTGTATGGGGTGGGTGTGTCTGGTGCAGGCACGCTTGCTCACATCGTTGGGGCGTGCCATGAATTCCACCGTTGTTTTCATTTCTAATTGCCTTGAGGTGGCTCTTTTCTTTCCTTCCTTTGGGAAGTTTGACTAAGGGTTTACCTATTTTGTTTATTCTTTCAAAGAGCCAGCTTTTCTGTTCATTGATTCTGTGTGTGTGTGGTTTTTTTGTTTGTTTGTTGGTCTAAATTTTATTAATTTCCTATCTTTATGATTTCCTTTCTCTTACTAGGTTTGAGTTTGCTTTGTACTTGTTTTTCTAGGACCTTGAAGCGCATTATTACTAGGTTATTTCAGTTGACTCCTATGACACCTTAATTAATTTAAAAACAACACACTTTCTTACTTTCTTATGTTACAAGATGCTTCAGGCTCCTCTTGTATGTTCCAACCTCATTACTAGAATTGGCCATTTCTCCAAAGAGCTCTTTTCATTAGAGAATGTTATTAGACATCAAGATCACTGGGTATGATATACACCCATAGTTCCAGCTACGTCTAAATTAGGAGCATCACAGTTTGAGGTCAGTTTGGTCATTTAGACTGTGCATCAACATAAAAATTTAATAAGGCTTGGGAATGAAGCACAGTGATAGAGAAATTTTCTGGCATGAATGAAGTCCTGGGTTCAATCTGCAGTACTGAAATAAAAAACAAAAGCAATAAAACCAAGATCTAGGCACTAGGATGTCTCATGGAAATTGGAGGGTTATTTATTTCAGGCCTTCTCTGCTGACAAAGAAAAAATATATAGATGTATATCTATTTACACAAATATCTATGTGTAACCATAGGCATCTATATTAAGAAGAAGCTGAGTTCCTACAGATGTATCCAGCTCTGGTCCATTACCACATGATTCACTCTGGCTTCTCACTTTGGTAACTATACATTCCTCTGCTATCAGTGAGAAAAGTGCCTCTCACTCTCTGACATCCATTTACTTAATTATTTCATTCCACTGTACACGTATCGCCATATCAGAATTGGTAATCTTTACCCACATTGGAAACAACTTCACCAACCTGAGTACAGTGCTTATGTGCACTTCCTTTTGCCTTAAATCTACAGATTCTGCTCATTTAAAAAAATTCCTTTGGTCATCACCCTGCTCCTAATGCTAGGGCCTTTGAGTGAATTTGTTGCATACATTCTTACATTCATGCAATTAAAAACTCTGGTCGTAGTCTGAATCCCTTCCTAGGATGTTTTAAATTTTGTATATATTAAGATTTACTGTCCCATATAGTTGTATGGGTTTTGACAAATGCAATAATGTATTTTGTCAACCATTTAAGTATCATACAGAATGCTTTTATTGCTCTAAAATGTCCCAGTGCTTCACTACTCATTTGTCTTACTGAATTCCTGGCATTTATTACTTACCATCTCTACAGTTTTATGTTTTCTAGACTATCACTTGATAAAATAGAATCGTACAATATATATATACTTTTTTCATACTGGCTTCCTTCACTTAGTAATAAGCACTTAAGATTCTTCCATGTCTTTTCACAGCTTGATAGCTGATTTTTTATAATAATCATTGTTTGGATATGCTATAATCTGTTTATCCTTTGGTCTACTTAGAGAAATCTTGGTTGCTTCCAGGTTTTGGAAATTCTAAATAAAGCTGATATGCATATTTGCATGCAGGGTTTGATGGGAAATGTTGATTTGAGGAGGCCTTCAATCCTGGTTTTATGCCCTGTGGATCTACATTCTTGGCTGATGCATGGAAAGAGTTCTTCATAGGCTTGGATTTTTTTTTTTTTTTTTTTTTTTTTGAGACAGGGTTTCACTATGTAGCCCAGGCTGCCCTCAAACTGGCAATGATACTTCTGCCTTGGCCTCCCAAGTGCTGGGGTTCCAGGTACATGCCACCGTGCCTGCATAGGCTTGTAGTTTTACATTGAAGGTTCTGATGTTCATGGACAAACTAACTCTGGCTTGGAGACAACTTTCCCCCCATTCTCAGTGCATGGCTTTGACTGCCCAGTACATTAACAACTGCTCCTGCTCCAGCTTTCCTGGGAGCACTGCACTCGCATCTCATCTAACGGCCCACTGTTCACTCTTTGTCCACTTAAACTAAACTCATTGCTTTCCTCAGGCCTGCGTTTGGTTCTTTATTCACTCACGGAGCAGGGACATGTGTCTCCTATCACTCATGCCCTTCTCTATGCCCCCCCATCCGCAGTCCGTTATCTATTCTGTGGATGTATCATGAAATCCATCTCCTCTGTTCCATCATCGTTGGTTCTTCTCAGAGGAGATCTTTCTATGTCTCTATCTTTTGAACTTGGTGCTTTGTACAAATGAGGCCATTCCATATCTCTATGCCTTTGTATACTCTGCTTCCTCTTCTAGGGTATACTCTTTACCTCACTAATTGGCTGGGAAATTCATCTTTTCAAATTCTTCTTAGGCATCTGTAAAGTTTTGTTTGCTTCTGTCCATACTCTTGTTACTCAATGTGTTGTCAACAGCAGACCTACTAAATGAAGATCTGGGCTGGGGATATAGCTCAGTGGAGTAAGTGCCTGCCTGGCAAGCACAAGGTCCTGAGTTCAATCCCCGGTACCGCAAAAAAAAAAAAAAAAAAAAAAAAAAAAAAAAAAAAAAAAAAAATTGGGGGCTGGGGATATAGCTCAGTGGAATAAGTGCCTGCCTAGCAGGCTCAGGGTCCTGAGTTCAATCCCCAGTACCGCCAAAAAAATAAATAAATAAATAAATAAATAAAGATCTGGATTTTTAGAAGGTTCTGAGGTGACTTCTATATAGCTAAAGTTTGAGAAGTCTTCTACATCATTTCTGACCTCATGCTCTCATTAGGATCTGCACTGCACTGCTTTGCAATTGTTTATGTCTGTATTCCTCTCTAGACTGCATTCCTCTAGGTCAACATCAGGGTTTATGCAGTGACGGTTAGAATGGAGCTCAGATGTTTGTTTCTTAGGGTTTTTTACTTCTTGATCCAAGGCCAATGATGAGGAAAGTTCATGAAGGGAGGTTTTTTCCAAACAATATTTTATCCTTACAAAAATATTGTTCAGTAGTGCGTACCCCCCTTTTTTTCTTAGACTGAATTCCGGTAAGAATCAAAGCAGAAAAATGAACAAAGGTTTATGTACAAGAAATGTTTATTAGAAAAAAATGTAAATTTGAACTATATGGAACTTAAAAATACTTATACATAGTTATTTATTTTATGTCTATCTTTTTGAGACAAGGTCTCGCTCTTGAGTTCAGGCTGGACTTGAGCTCACATTGTAGCCCAGGCTGGTCTCAAACTTGCAGTGATCCTCCTGCTTCACCCTCCCGAGTGCTGAGATTACTGGCGTGCACCACCACAGTTATATATATATTTATATAGAAAGATTATATCATATAAAGGTTAATTTTATATAATATTTAAAAATTATCAATTATGTAACATTTAACAAATTCAAGCAATATAGAACTGTATGTAGGCATGTATTAACTAAAAGTAACAGTCTATCCCTTAGCATTTGTTGATTGAGGATCTTCCATCCTCCTAGAATTTCTGGTAGTCATATAAAGAGTAATATCATATATGGCTAGAAGGCAATGGCTTCTAAAGTCAGCTCAATGAAAATTTTTATTACTGTTAAAATTATCCTTAAAATACTTCGTAAAAATTCAGACGTTACAGTCTTAATACAATACCTTCCTAGTACATACGTACAGTCTTTAGTAAGGCTGATTATTCTTCCTATGTCTGGAAATATATATCTTTTTTTAGTTGAGTTTAAGTTTGTATGTAGATGTCAAGGTGAAATTATGCATAAACACACAAATACATATGTGTCTGTTTTTGTCTATGCCTATTTTTTAATCCTCAGTCCCTGAAACCTTTGAATTTATTTATTGTGGTGTTAGGGATTGAACCTACAGCCTTGCACATACTAGGCAAGCACTCTACCATTGAGCTATACGTTGCTTATACCTTATTTTGTGATCTAGATCTTATTGATTTATACCTTATTTTTTTCAATAGCTACATAGTTCTTATGGGATTACTGTAATTTAGTGAGCTTTTCCTCGTATGATGGCCGTTTTAGTTGTTTGCAATTTTTTATTACAGACAACATTGTTTTGAATATCCTTTTATATATGCATATCTTTATTTTATGAAAATAAGTTCCTTCCTACCTCTCTTCCTCTCTCCCGCTTCCCATCCAAGTTCTAACCAGGCCTGACCCTGCTTAGCTTCTGAGATCAGAGATAGGGCGTGCTCAGGGCGGTGTGACCATAGACCCTCTCTCCTTCCTCTTCTCCTCCTCCTCCTCCTCTTTCTCCCTCCCCTCCCCTCCTCTCCTCTCCCTCCTTCTCCCTTCCTCAGGATCTCACCTTATAGTCCAGGTTGTCCTTGGACTCATTATAGTGGAGGCTGGCCTCAGGCTCATAAGGATTCTGCCTTAGCCTCCTGGGATTTCAAGTATGTGCCTAAAATTCACAATGTTTGGCTGAACATAACTTATGGTTTATGAATAAGGTATATTTATGGTAATAGTTTTGAAGAAAATTACACAAAAATGTATATAGATTAAAATTTAAAAATTTGATCACTGTAAGTTCATTTTCTAAAATAAAATACTTATTTTATTAGAATTTAATAGAAGAAAAAGAATGAGGCCACTTTCCCAATTCTGTGTTTAAGAGAAGACAGTGAAATAGTAAGAGAATGGGAACATTATGTTTTTGGTTTATAGGTATTTCTTTAAATTTCCATGGAATAAAAATTTATTATCTGACAAATGAAAATCAGATGTATATTGTGGGGGAAAAGATCATACACACACACACACACACACACACACACACACACACATACTTAAAATTTTATTGAAAGGCAGAACATTTAAATCCTAATCCCAGAGATCCAACATGGCTGAGAGGAGGAATCATGTTGGAGAGACTCAGAAGATCAACCTTTTAGTTGATCACAGGTAACTGGAAGCAAGGGAATGACATACACCATGATACAGAAAATTAATTTGAAAGATAATTATAGGTCAAAAAACATACACATGGGAATTGAAAAGGGGACAGGGTGCACCAGAGCCTATCAGGAGGGACTCTGCCCTTGCCCATGAATAACGATTTTGAGAACTTCCAAACAGCTGGAGGGAACCAAGGAGCAAGGCAGAATCTAGTCTCCCAGGATAGGTCTGGGGTATTTAGGTTGGTTCACTGCAACATCCCCTCCAAACACTGAGAAGCCTGCAACCCTGCAGCATCCTGGCTGTACCCATAAAGGGCTGGAGAAGTTTCCTCTCCACTTACCTGACTTCAGCCAGCTAGAGGAGTAAACAAGTGAATGTCTGCAACCATCCAGTCCACCCAGGGCTTGTGCTTGGAGTTGTCAATATTGGGCCCCAGGCATAGCTGAGTCACTGCCAGGCATCAAATTTGTCCCATGCCCAACAAAACTTTCCTCTGACACACAGATATAAGAGTGGAACCCTGAAATTGCTTGCATTCCCATCCAGGGCTCTTGACCACCACCCCTAGAACTGCTGGAGACCCTGACAGTCAATACTAATCCTGTGCAGCCTGTGTCTCCATGGGAGCCCCAGTCCTGTGTAAGTCTCCACATGGTATACCAGGCGGCTGGAGCTCCCACTCAATGTCAGATGCCTCGCCTCCACCCTGGGCACAACAGTTTCCATCTTGCACCTCACCACAGCCCTGGGAAAAGTCGCCACCTGGCTTGTTGGGTCAGTCCTCTGCCTGGCTCCCAATATAGCTTAAAGGTCCACCTGATTTGCCTGGTGCCCCAGACCTGTGTAAAGACTCCACCTAAGTGCCTGATGCCCTGCCTGGGCCTGCTGGAATCTCCTGTTATTGGTCCTTGGTGTAACTGGGCTTCCACTGGATGCCCTAGACTGGCATGAACCTCCATTTGGTGTTTTGAGTTGATCTCACAAACACTGGAGTACACATCAGGTATCCAGTGTTGATCAACCCCAACCAGCAGGAATCCCTACCAAGTGCCTCAAGCTTGCTCAGGGTCCAGCACTTCATACCGTTCCTAGGCCAGAGTTCTGTCTTGCACCTTTGCCAGACAGGGGTTTACAGATGGCAAACTCCTTGAACAGGAGTCCCCACAACAAACCCACAGGGTAATGTAGAGAGGGATGTGACTTGTCAAAAGCTGCAGGCTCTGGAAGAAAAACACTTCTGGAAATATGCAGAAATTTTTTCCCTTTTGAATATATATATATATAGAGAGAGAGAGAGAGAGACAGACAGACAGACAGAGACAGAGAGACAGAGAGACAGAAAGACAGAGACAGAGACAGAGAGACAGAGAGAGACAGAGACAGATGGAGAGAGGAAGAAAGAGTGAGAGGGAGACGAGTTTTATCACATTTTCTTACTCCTTTTTAAATATTACTTTCTTTTATTTGTCTGAATGTCCTCCTCTCTTCTTTCCTTGCTATCTCTCAACTTTTTTCTAGTATTTTTTTTCCTCTATTTTAATCTCTACTGCTTATTATTTATCCTTTTCCATGTTGTTTTTTCCCCTCATTTTCTTTTACTCTTTAATAGAATCTTTTACTTCAATTTTACCATCTTCCATTACTTAATTTTTCAAAATCTATTTTTTCTTCACACTTGCATGTTCTCACCTTATCTTTACTAGTAAAACCATTTAGCCTTATGAGTATGTAGATAACTATATCTCACTATAGATGAATATTGTTCTCTGTGAATGGAGGTAAAATTGCTCTATTGAGTACATATTTGCTGTATAGTAAGATATGGTTTATCTTAATGTTAATATCTATAGATCTTGTTTATATCCTTAAAAGTGGTACAATATTCTTGGGTTTGTCATTACCCATTTTGTGTTTGAGGCTGTTGTTGTTGCTGATTTTACTATGTTAGCCAAGGTGATATAATTGTTGCTCTCAATTGGTTTTCTCTGTATGTCAATATATCTAGATTGTCTGGGGGTCATAAACAATATGGCAGCCCATTCCCAAAGACCTGGGTACTTGGCCAAATAGGCTGCAACCTTTCCTCCCTAATAAACAGTGGTGGTTGAATCCTGGGACAGACCCAAAAGCCAATAGTTAGCTACACCCTGAGAACATCTCTGAAAAGTACATATTACTTAAAGAGGCACCCACTGTAAGCAATCTGCAAACCTCAGCACAGAAAACAAACAAGCAAACAATAGAAAATGGGCAAACATGGGAACGTAATGCCTCTAAGAGCTCCAAACTCCTTCAAGGCAAATAAAGGGGCATCAAAGGAGAAGAAATCAAAGCCACACAACTGAAATATTTGAAGTGGTGGCATTGGATATAACAAAACAGATTGATAAAATGTATGGAAAATTCAAATCACAGATAATTAAATAGATACACATATTAATAAAACAAATGATTACTGAGTCTATAAAAGATACTAATAAAAAATTAGAACAGCTAAAGAAAGAGATGCAAACCATGAATGTCCAGGATGGAAAAGAACAGGGGTCCCTAAAACAGTTTCAAACAGAAATCCAGTAAATTAAAAACTTTATTGAAAGTATAGGCTGTAGAAATGACCAATGTGAGGACAGAGTGTTAAACTTAGAACACAGAACTGGGTTGGTGATCATCTAATGAGAGATACCTTAAAATAGCAAAGGAGAACTGAGCATTGTGGCATATACCTATAATTCCAGCACTTGGGAGACTGAGGAAGACCAACACAAATTTGAGGCCAACATGGGCTACATAATGACGTCAAGGCCAGCCTCAACTACATATTGAAACCCTATCTCAAAAAAAAAGGAAGAAAAAAAAAGAACAAAGCAAGGGAACATGAAAACCGAATCCACCAGCTGCTAAGTGATGCAAAGAAAAATAATCTAAGATTAATTGGAATTAATAAAAATATTCAAAAGATAGCAGAAAGGTATATAAAGCCTGTTTGCAGAAGTAATAGCAGAAAACTTTGAAAATATAGACAAAAAACTTGACATATCAACAATATAGTCATATAGATACATATAGAACCCAAAATAGCCATGACCAGAAAATAACTATGTCAAGATATATAATAGCTAAGAAATTCCACAAAAGAACAGAATCTTAAAAGCTGTTAAAGAAAAGAAACAAATCACTTATAAAGGAAAATCCACTGGAATTACAGTGAACTCAACACAAATAATAATGTCAAGGAGAGCATCACATGAAGTGTTTCAAACCCTAAAAGAAAACAACTTCCAACCCAGATTTATATCTTCTGAAAGTTAACCTTCAAAATTGATGGAGAAATAAGATGCTTCCATAATAAGAGCACCTAATGAAATTCATAACCACCAAACCAACATACCAAAAAATTCTTAAGGATATTTGAAAAAGAGACAATTAAGAAAACAATTCCAAAACCCAACAGAATGAATCCCTCAGCTAAATGATTAAATAGAAGGAAAAGAAAGGGAACCAATAGCAGGAAAATTATATAATAAGAAAGATAAGCCAGTACCCATCAGTCATAACCACCAGTGTGAATGGTCTCAATTCATCAATCAAAAGAAACAGATTTGCTGAATGGATCAAGAAGCAAGATCCAACAATATGCTGCTTACAAGAAACACATTTACCCCAAAAAGAAATTCACAGATTGAAAGTCAAAGGATGGAAAACAAAATTTCGTATAACAGGAACCCAGAGGAGCAGGTTTCTATCCCAGTTTCAGACAAAGTGGATTACAAGTCAAGACTGATCAGAAGAGACAAAGTAACTCCTATGTACTGGTTAAGGGATCAATTCAACAGGAAGAGGTAACAATTATAAACATATATGCACTAAATACCAGTGCACCCAATTTAATAAAAGAAAAATCAAAGGACACAAAAATCAGTTAAGTACCAATACAACTGTAAAGAAGGACTTCAATAACCCACTGTCACAAATGGTCAGATCAATGAGAAATCTACAAAAAAGTATCAGAATTGAACCAAACCTCTAAAGAAAAGAATTTAATGGGTATGTACAGAATGTTGCTCCCAACAGTAATAGAATACATATTCTTCTCTGCAGAACACAGGACTTTGTCCAAATAGATCACAAACTAGGAGGTTTCACTTAAATCTAGACATCTCCACAGAGTTTTTCTTGTAGTCATAAGCAGGGCTTTCCAGAAGTGGCTGAATCTAGAGTGTTTGATGCTGGTATCAAGGGTGTATGATTACTAAATTAGTCTTCTGATTGCTTTGGCATAGTTCTGGGGGTGGATAATGAGGAAGCCCACCCTAGGTGTTGGAGCTAGTCACCCTAAGGACTTGGCAGACTGTAGGGGACAGAAAGAGGGCTGCTGTCATTGCTTTCTGCTTTGCTACTTCACTGCTTGCTACCTTCTGCCTACCATTAACTGTTTCTCCTCTACCATGCTACTCTGCCTTGGAGCCAGCCAACTATGAACTGAAACTTCTACTGAAACCTCCTGTCTTGGTTACTTTTTTCTCATTGCTGAGACAAAATACCCAATGCCCAAACTTAAGGAAGAAAAGGTTATTTAGCTTACAGTTTGTGGAAGTTTCAGTCCATATTTGGCTGGCTCAGAGGCAGAGTGGCACAAGGCAGAGGGCAAATGTTCATGGCGGCAGAACACGACAAAAACAACCAGAGCAAAAAAGGAGAATGAGGACAAGCAGCCTCTTTCCCTCCCTTACATTGTAAACAGCCTACCCCTGCCCAGGGGGCGTGTAGCACTCCCATAATCTCAATGCTCTCCTCTTCCACAGGCTCAGGATGTATACAGAGCAAGCACCCTGGTTTCCTGTTGAGTGACTCAGCCAAACCTCTAGACTCCCCAAGTTACACGATGTATCAACCATAGCATCTCTTTTTTTTTAAATTTTTTTATTTTAAAAACATAAAAGTACAAAAACATATTGACAAACAGACACCCATTATCATAAAAAATAGTACAATCACAACTAATCTATAGACAAGGTGATATGGTTTCAACAGTGGTTATTGCTTTATCCATTGATATCTTCGAATTGTAAATGTATGAACCCATATACAGACATGCAAATTTAGTCAGACAATTAATCCTCTCAACAACAGAAAAAACACAAAAACCAAAAATCCAAAGACAAGAAACAAAACAGGCAAACAACAACA
>PVLD010006918.1:0-95988 GCA_004027595.1 Dinomys branickii | reverse complement strand
TTTTCAATCTCATTAATTGATATTGGGTTGTTCAGGATTTTTGATTCTTCCTGATTCAATTTCGGTAATTTGTACCTTTCTAGGAATCTGTCCATTTCTTCTGAATTTTCTATCCTATGGGAGTAAAGATTTTCAAAGTAGGTATTAATGATCTTTTGGATTTCTGTGGGATCTGTAGTGATTTGATCCTTTTCATTTCTTATTGCACGAATTTGAGTTCTGTCCCTTCTTTTTTTGATAAGCTTAGCTAGCGGTTTATCAATTTTATTTATTCTTTCAAAGAACCAGTCTTTGATTCATTTATCTTTTGTAGAGTTTTCTTCATCTCAATTGCATTAATTTCTGCCCTGCGTTTTATAATCTCTTCCCTTCTTTGGGCTTTTGGTTTGGCTTGTTGCTCTTTTTCTAAGAGTTTGAGGTGTAGCATTAGGCTATTTATTTGCTCTCTTTCTGTTTTCTTTGTATATGAGTTCATTGCTATAAATTTCCCTCTGAGGACTGCTTTCATTGCATCGCACAGATTCCGGTCGGTTGTACTTGCATTTTCATTTATTTGTAGGTATTTTTTAATTTCTTCTTTAACTTCTTGTGTGAGCCATTGGTTATTCAGGAGGTTGTTGTCTAATTTCCAAGTGTCTATGCAGTTTTTGGAGTTCCATTTGTCATTAATTTCCAGTTTTATTGCACTGTGGTTAGATAATATGCATGGGATAACTTCAATTCTTTTGCATTTTTGTAGATATTCTCTATGGGCTAGAATGTGGTCAATTTTAGGGAAAGACCCATGTGCAGCTGAGAAAAATGTGTATTCTGATATTGCGGGGTGGAGCACTCTGTATACATCTACTAAGTCCATTTGTTCACACTTTTGGTTCAGGTCTGTTATTTCTTTGCTGAGTTTCTGTCCAGTTGACCTGTCTCTTTGCGTCAGAGAGGTGTTTAGGTCCCCTATTAGAATAGTGTTATTAGTTATTTGATTTTTCACATCTGTTAAGACTTGACTTGTAAAGTTTGGTGCTCCACTTTTTGGTGCATAAATGTTTATGATTGTTACCTGTTCCTCTTGCAGCTTTCCCCTAACTAGTATGTAATGGCCTTCTTTATCTCTTTTGATTGTTTTTGGTTTGAAGTTTCCATTGTCTGCAACATAACAGCTACCCCTGCTTTTTTCTGGGGACCTGTTGCATGGAGAATTGTTTTTTATCCTTTAACTTTCAACCTGTGGATTTCCTTTTGAGTAAAATGTGTTTCCTGTATACAGCATATCGTTAGATTGTGTTCCTTAATCCAGTCTGCCAATCTTTTCCTTTTGACTGGTGAATTGAGGCCATTTACATTAATGGTTATATATTGGCTTATTCTGGTCATGTTATTTACTTGTTGTTGTTTTCCTTCTTTTGCTGTCTGTTTACTTGTTCTGTTTGAGGGTTTATTTCTATTGTTGTTCTTGGGATTGTGGTCTCTGTTTTCTCTGTCTATAATATCTTTGAGTGCTTTTTGCAGTGCTGGTTTGGCATTCATGAAGTTCTTCAGATGTTCTTTGTCGTGGAAATATTTTATTTCTCCATTGAATTTGATGGATAGTTTTGCAGGATGCATCAGTCTGGATTGGAAGTTGTTTTGTCTCAGAATCTGTAATACCTCACTCCAAGCTCTTCTTGATTTCATGGTTTCCGTTGAGAAGTCTGCTATGATTCTGATGGGCTTTCCTTATAGATGATTTGTTTCTCTTCTCTAGCACCTTTTAATATTGTGTTCTTTTGCTGGATGTCTGGGATCTTGACTAGTATATGTCTGTGTGTGGTTTTGTTTGGGTTATGGCTCGTTGGGCTTCTATATGCCTCGATTAATTGTACTTCAGTGTCTTTTACCATGTTTGGGAAATTTTCTGCTATTATTTCAGGAAATATTCTTTTTATATCATTGTGTTGTCTCCTGCTGTTTCACTAACTCCTATAACTCGAATATTATTTCTTTTTGCCTCATCTTGCAGCTGTTGGATTGATTTTTCTTGGATCCTTGATGACTTTATGAGATCCTTTCATGCTCATTAGCTGCCATGCTGTCTTCAAGATCTGAAATTCTATCTTCGGCTTCATTTAAGCAGTTTTGCCAGCTTTCAGTGAAAGCTTGCAATTTCTGGCAATCTGTTTGAATCTGTTTCATTCATGGTAATTCATTGCTAAATTGCTCTTGTAACATTTCCATTTGTTTCCTATTTTCTTCTATTCTTTTATCTATTTCTTCTCTGTGTGTGCGGAACATTTCTTCCAGTATGGTTTTCAGTTCATTTTTTGTCTGAGAGATTATTTCTACTTTAATCTTTTTTGTGGCCTGATGGAGTTGTTTCTTTACTTCAGATGTGATCATTTCTGAGATTGCAGGTATGTGACTAATTTCTGCTTTAATCTGTTCTATGGCCTGATGGAGTTGTTTCATTACTTCGGACATAATCATTTCATAAATTGCAGGTTTGTGGCTTATTTCTGCTTTAACCTCTTCTATGGCCTGATGGAGATGTTTCTTTATTTCAAATGCAATCGTTTCAGAACTTGCAGGTTTGTGGCTTCCTGGTTCCCCTATATCCTCGCATCCAGGACTTGTTCTGGGTGGGGATGAGTTCTGAGACTGCGTTTTGTTCTTCTGTCTTCCCATTTTTGGGTGTCAGATTCAAAATATTGAGCTATAAATTACCCAGGCAGTTCACCAGGCAGAGGTCCATTGCAACGGCTGCTCCAATGGCTCCTTCTCTTCGGGAGAATGTCCCTTAATCTTTCTGCTAAGAGTTCTGCTCAAAAGGCTGCTCAGATGCTGCTTTGTGGGCTGAGCTACTCCCTACTCGTGTAAACAGTTCCCCCGCCCGCCCAGGGGTCCCTGCAGGCATGGGGGCCGAGCTCCTCCCCCACTCAGTGATGTGGTCGGTCATGGCGCACAATCAGCTCACCCGTCCTGGAATCCGTGCAGGCAGGAGGATCCCAAAGTGCTAATATTTCGTGCTTTGCCCATGATCCACTGCTCCCCGGAGCTTCTCTGTCTCCTTGGCGCTCTCGCAGGGGTCGACGATCACAGCTGCCGCAGTGCCCGTGGGCTGAAGGCCGAGGAGGGTGCTGGCAGCAGGGATGGGGACTGGAGCGGGACCCTGGTCCGCAGGCTGGATTAGTGCCGCCTGCCCGAGGCGCGCGGGCTCTGAGTCTGCCCCGCGCTGCAGCCACCAAAAAGCCAATTTTTGGCCTCAGCTGCCGGCAAGCTGCGCAAGTTCAGGAGGCGGGAGGGTCTGGCCCTCCGCGGGTGCCCTCGGGGTGCGCGGACCCGGCCGAGCTGCTGCCGCCTGTGCACCGTGCCGAGCACCTTGGATGCCCAGTGCTACGGGCCCGCCCGCCCCTTGCTGCGGCAAGTTGGGCCATCCTGCTGCGGCCTGGGCAGCGCGGCGCAACATGTTCAGTTTGAACTTCGCAGCTGCGTTCCCGGAACTCGCATGCGCCAAGCCTGTCTCGAGCTGGAGCTCTCTATCAGGGAGGATCTTTTTTTTGCTGCTCACCTGGTCACCATCTTTCTGGAAGTTACCACTTATTTTTTAAGAGAGAGTCAATGAAAAGATAAGTGGAAGCTGTGTGCACATCTGTGCTTCTTGTTTAATAATGGGTTTCTGCCGAGTGTGGTGGTGCGCGCCTATAATCCCAGCAGTCGGGGGCTGAGGCAGTAGGATCACTGTGAGTTTGAGGGCCCCCTGGGCTACGAACGAAGTGAGTTCAAGGCCAGCTTGAGCTGCATAGCAAAACCCCGTCTCAAAAACAGAAAAAAATGGGTCTCCCTGTTACGCAGAGATTCTCATCTGTTTTGTTTTTCCCCCTAAGCAGCCTTTTGGCCTCATCTAGAAACTGCTGATTGAGGGCCAGCATCCTGCTGAGTACCCTACAACACAGAGGTCAGCCCTACACAACAGAAATAGTGTGGGTCAACATCTCTACTATGTCAGGGTGACTGGGCAGAGTCACATTTGCTGACTTGGTGATTAGACAACCGGGAGATCTTAACTTAAAATCTGTTTCCTCCAAGTTATTATCTGGGCTCAAAATGAGTGAGGGATATTCTTTTCTTTATCAAGAAACTCACTAATATTGTCTGAAGATATTTTCAAAAATAAGCATACCTGACAAGGGTTAGGGATTGAGAGATGGAAGAGAGTTGGAGTTTGGTCTTTCTGCTTGTAGTCAGATATCCTGCTCTCCTTTCCCAGTGCCTGGGGTTCTGTTACGCTAATCTATAGGTGTCCCCACACGGCCTCATGTGGTCATAGATGGGGAGTGTTGAAGGTGGCAGGGTTAGGTGTGTGAATGTGGGTTAAGGGTGTGATTCAGGGGTTAAGGTATGGGTAATGGAGTCCCCGTCCTGCGTATGATTGGCTCCAATCAACAGGCTTGTTGCCCGGATGGGACATACAGGGGTAGAGGGAAGGCAGGCTGGCTGTGGGCTGTTATTTGCTGCTTCGCTGCTTTGCCGCTCTTGCCTGGTCTATCCTGGACGGTTTCTCCTCTGTGATGCCCCTCTGCTGTGCCCCTCTGTCCTGGAGCCAGCTGACTATGGACTGAAACCTCTACAAACTGTGACCTGAGAGAAACCTTTCCTCCTTTGAGCTGTGAGTGTGGGCGTTTTGTCTCAGCAATGAGAACGTAATTAAGACGAGTTCCTTACTCCAACATCTCCCTCTCTCTTTCTCTTTTTTTTGGTCAACATCTTTCATCTTTTTTTTTTTGTCTGTTTGAGACAGTGTCTTGCTATGTAGTTCAAACTGGCCTTGAGCTCATTTTGTAGCCCAGGCTGGTCTCAAACTTGCAACGATTCTCCTGCCTCAGTTTCCCAAGTGCTGGGATTACAGGCGTGTGCCACTGAGCCCCAGCTACCAACATCTCTCTTAAAGGGAATAAATCCTGCAGTGTCCTGTGGGGGTTGAGGAAGAGTCCTGGGGATCAAAGGCCTTAACACTGTACAGATTGTCAACTGATCACCCACATTTGTCCTATCTAGGGTGCCTGGAACCTTCAGCTCAAGTGGTTGTTTCTTCTGTTTTCTCTTTCTTCACACCCTTGCCCTGTACTCACTTCCTTCCCTCCCTCTTCCCTTCCTCCTCCCTCCCTCCTCCTCCTCCTTCTCCTCCTCCTCTCCCCCGCTCCTCCTCTAGAAAGTCGTGTTTTAAGTTTTCATAGCTCTGATAAGTTACCATTCTTCAATCTATTTTTCATCTTTCAAAGCATGTGCTAATATCTTCTCCACTGTCTCCTCTTCCATTCTCTTCACACTTTGGATTTAGACTTTTAACATTTATTTTACTGTTGTTTAAGTATTGGCAACTAATACATACATTAAATCTGCTATATTAAAAGGAAGTCCAAAATGCCTTTAATCTTTTTGCATGGCTCTGGAGGATTAGAAAATAATTTTTAAAACTGATATGAAAAAACAAAATACTTCTTATTCCAAAGATTCATTTTCTACTTTTCTGAAACAGAGTGACTTATGTGCAAATGACTGAAGAACACACATCATGCCTGAGAGAGCCATGTCACCACAGGAAACCCAAGGAGTAGATGTAGCAGGCTTGTGGGTAGTCTTTGCCCACTTATTATGGGGCAGTGGAGAGAGCTAGCAAATTCAAACATCTGACTCTACGAGAGGGAATTTTAAGCTGCATAATTAGAGAAGCCCTGACCCCTTGCTAGGGCAGTAAGAGGCCAGAACATAACAGCAGCGTGATGGGAGGAAATCTTGGCAGCAGCTATTGTTCCAACCCAGAAAGTAGCAAAACTGTAGGAGGACTTGAACCCTGAGACGACTTGGCTAGGAAAAGTCCCCTGCACCCCACTGGCATGTTAGCTGAGGATCTGCCCTCTGGGAGAGGTCCTGAAAAATCAGAGAGTGAGGAGAGTAACAGAAATCACAATGGACTAAAATTTAATGACTCTGTTGATTTCTTTGGTACTTAGAATATCCTGATGTAATTCTAGAAAGTGAAATAACGACAGAATTAGATGTGATGCTTAATTTTAATTGCCAACATGATTGGATTGTGAAATGCCTAGGAAATTATTATAGTACACATCTTGGTTTTTCTGTGAGGGTTTTTCCAGAGATGATTGGCCTGTGGGTCATCCAACTGTAGGGAGAGACCTACTGTGAACGTGGGCAGAGCCATCCAGAAGTCCAGGAGTCCTGATGGAGCTAAAACAGAAGAAGGAAGCCTGAGAGCTCAGGGTCTTGTTTTCCCTTCCTGACTGTCATGAGGTGAACAAGTTTGTCCTGCTGTGCCCTTCCACTACGATGTTCTGCCTCACTTCAGGCCCCAAGGCCATGTAGCCAGCTCACCACGCACTGACACATCTAAAACCATAAGCCCAAATAAACCTTTCCTCCATTAAATAGTGTTCTCAGGTATTTTGTCACAGCAATGGAAAGTTGCCTGACACATTGTGTTTAAAGAAAATAAATGAGAAACTTCTTACATACTTGAGTCAGTGAATGAAGTGCTGCATACATTATGTGTATTTTAAATGTCACCCCATTATTCCACTGAAGCCTAACACCAGTCAGTTTAAGGCTAGGATGTTTTTAAGACTTGTTGGAATACTAAAATGAAATTGACTTTTTTCCTTGTAAAGACGAAGAGTATTTGATGCTAAGAAAATTTCAATATATTGACTCCTTTACATTCAAGCCCTAAGAAGACATTATAGTGATGAAGAGGTGGAAAGAGAAGTTTAAATAACAATTTGAAAAGAAAGCAAGAGCAATATTTTGATAAATCTAGATCATATAGAGCAGCCTGGGACAAGTAAAGCATGATGGATCATTTTATCTCTCTCTATGTTGGATCAGAGCCAAGGTTATAATTTCAGAAAGTGCTTCATAACTGACTCATTTCACTCACTTTTGAAGTCTCGAGCTTTTGCAGAGATGCCCTGGTCTATTGGCTGTCTTGAGCTGAGGGGGCAGGGATGTGTGGTCACCCCCAGATAGCTCTGGGAGTTGGGTTGAATCCAACCTGGTGAGTTAAAGAGCCTTGGTATATGTAGTGTGGTGGAGTTTCTGAGGATAGGATGATGGAACTATTTGACAGTGGGGTAGAAAAGTGTTACCTTCAATGTCAAGTTAAAGCCCTGCTAGGACTGTGAGCCCGCAGTGGGCAAGGGCCTGAGTAAGATCATATATTCCAAACTAAGTAGGCTGCGGAATTCTTTTGGTTAAAAAGTTCTTATGTATATCTTATTTTTCTTTCAAGCATCTTATTTTATCTGGTTGTTTATTAAGAGATGCTACGAACTCAGAGTTAAGTAGTTTGCAAGATCTATTGAGGAAAACAGGGAATCCCGCCAATAGTGAGCATGTTCAGCGTCTAAGACTCAGTTATGTAGGTACAGAGTACTGGATGGTTCTGAAGCAACTGATTTAAGTTAGAAGAAAAATTAAAAAAAAATCCTTCAGTGAATGAGAAGTAATACTGTCATGAATTGCACTTTCTTATATGTGTGTGTGTGTATGTATGTATAAGTGTGTATATGTGTGTGCTGTAGGATACAGGCTTGATTAATTTTTACTGAAATTTAGTGATAAAAACCCCTGGAGGTGGGAGGAGGGGCCAGAGAGAGCAGTTTGTTTTGGTCTGAGGTTTAGAGAAAGGCAGCTTCCAGTGGTTCAGTTTGATTAGGGTTCAGCTGGATTTGGTTCACTTCAGACCTCACGCCAGGGTGGAGGCCCTCGGCGGAGACTTCCCAAGCGCGGTGCACGGGAAGCAGAGAGAGAGTAAAAGGAGAAGCAAGGGATGGAGGCGAACCCTTCCCGACCATGCCGCTGGTGACTCACCCCGTCAGACCCGACCGCACCTCACGCTAGCAGGTCTGCCACAGTACTGTGCTCCTGAAAACTACTCACCTTCCACATTTCCCCCTTCTGAGCTCCTGAGGCTTTTGGGTGCATCCAGTTGTAGAACATAACATTGGGCAGGGGGGTGCGTGCCTGTCATCACAGCACCGTGGAAGAGTGAGGCGGAAGGGCTGCAAAATCGAGTCTCACCAGGGCAATTAAGAGAATCAGCAACACCCTGTCTCCAGATAAAGGGTGGTGGTGGTTGCTGGGAATGTAGCTCCGCGCAGAGGCCTTGGCCACGTCTTCAGTGGCGCTCTCTGCCCCATCCACATTTTCAGAAAGTACAACGGTGGAGCCCGTTTTTTTTTTTTTTGATCCTTACAAAGCCCTCTAGTATATTCTAATGTGCACCAAAGCTTGAAAAGCACTGCTTTAAGCAATTTTGTTCTCAACTGAGTGCAGAATAAAATGAACTGTAAAGTAAAATAGGATCTAAATTAAATCAGATTAAAATGCAAATCTGCCTTGGAATGACTTTGCAGTATGAATTTTTCATAAAATAATGTAAATTAATCAGATTATTTTCAGTATAGTAGCTGGCTGGCAGCAGGCCCCTGCCCCCTGCATGAACTTAGGGGTGGGCTGAATCGGTTTCATGGCTACCTTGAAACCATACGCAACTTTATTTTACTGTTGCAGTGCTGGGGCTAGAACCCAGCACATGTGAGACAAGTGCTTTATCACTGAGCTACACCGCTACTTCCTGACTTCTTCCTCTGTTACTGGGACTTGGGGCTTTGTCTAGGGCCTTCACTCTGAGCTACATCCCTAGCCCTTTCATTTATTTTATTTATCTATTTTTAGTATTTTTATTTTAATGGAGACCAGCTCAATTGCTAACCTGCTCAAATTTGTGATCCTCTTGTCTCAGCCTTCCAGAGTGCTGGATTATAGTCCTGTGCCAGCATGCCCAGCTGACTGCAGATTTTGCAGGGTGCAGGCTGTGAGACCACAGCAGAGTAAGCCTCTGAACATGAAGGTGGGACACACTGTTTGTTTATTTTAGTAGATTTGTTATGATAAAAGAAGTTGGTACTTCCCTGCTAATTAAGTTTTTTTGAGTGGGTGGTTTTCAAATTTTTTGAACATAGAGATGCATTTTGGAAAGATTTCTATAGCTACCATTCCTAAATACAAAGGGTTTCCTTTTCAGTAATTCAACCACGAGATGGCAGTATTGTGCCATTTTTCAAGGTTGCCAAATTCTAAATTTAGGGAGAAACCGAGCATAGGAGTTTGAAAAAGACGTCAGTTCATTCTTTCCCTGAATATTCTATTCCTGCATGAAGTTATGACATTCATTTTTTCTGCATTTCTTCAGTTAATTAGGACACAAAAGTTTTGTTTCCTGAGGGGCAGAAACCCAAAGCTTTAATTAAACCCTTGAGAGCACTGCTACAAGGTAGAGAAGGGTAATGACCAAGGGCCAGGCACTTTACATGGATTCTTTCTTTTTTTAACTTTAAAATTTATTTTTATTGGTATATGTTTGCAGTTTAGAATGATTACATTCACAGTAGGGAGTTGGTACATGTACATAACACGTCTGTCTCAGTTGCTTTTCTCTCATTGCTGAGACAAAATACCCAACGCCCAAAGTTAAAGGGGGAAAGGTTTATTTAGCGCACAGTTTGAAGAGGTTTCGGTCCGTAGTTGGCTGGCTCCAAGGCAGGGAGGCACACGGCAGGGGGGTGTCACAGGGGAGGAACAACAGATCAGCGCACGCAGAGGGCAGCGAAAGCAACAAGGGAGAACCAGCTCATGGTCGCAGGAAGGTAGCAAAGCAACAAGAGATGGGCCTTCAGTGTCTTTCTGCCCTTTCAATCCTCCGTCTAGGCGGCCATGATTAGGGCGGTGCCAAAGCAATCAGTGGAGCGAGTTAGTAATGACCCACCCTTAATCCTAGCATCGCACGGTGAGTCAATCAGATGCTCTAGATCCAGCCACCTCTGAAAAAAGCCGCACCTGTGAGCGCACGAGGCTTTGAGGGGACATGAAGACACAAGCTGTAACACCGTCTTCATTCATTAAGTCCCCTTCCCCTTCTCTCCTTCCCTCGATCTTCATTTCTTGAACCTTTTCCCATTTGCAATATGCATAGGTTCATTCAATTCATTTGCACAACACCCCCATGAAATACCTGTTATCACCCCTCACTGTACCCTGGAGAAACACTCAGAGAGGTCTGGAGATGCGGTCAAGACCACCCAGCTGAAAGGTCAAGTCCGATTTGGAACCCAGGTTAGCTTACTGGCCCAAACACCACACTCACTAAATTCTTCAGGAATAGTCACTGGAATTAAATTATAGTAAATAATGTGAAGTACATCATAGTAAATGATAGTGGGATCTAATTCCAAGTTTTAGGATAAGCTAGGCATCATGTATAAGGTCTTAAAACAACTGCTCATTCTCAGCCAATGTTGAATGCTCCATTGGTTTTATGTGCGTTTTAGACTTCTTGATTTATTACAGACAAAAGTTTAATAAAATTTGAATTAAAATCTCTTATTCCAAAAGGATGTTAGAATTGTGACATATTCACAAAAACTTAGGTCTGATTTTCTTTTCTTTTTTATTTTAAAGAGAAAAGAACAAAAACAAGAAAAAAAAAGCAAAGATGAACACTAAGCAACACAGAACCTATAAAAATGATGCAGAATTTCAAAACAAGATGATAGGAAAGCGACAGTGATTGTCGTATTCCTTATTGTCATCTCCAGAGGAGTTGCTCAGATGACCAGATACTGGTGTGCAAGATGGATCAAATAATTAAACAACAGCCGTTCCTTTCAATAAACCAGTAGAACTGAGCTGCACAATTATCTTAGCTATCTTGTATACATACATGTATTTCTCTTCCTTCTTTCTTTTCTTTTCTCTCTCATTCCAGTTCTTTCCTCTTAAGCAGTGTCTTTCCCTTTCACAGTATCTATTGTACCTTTCAGTTTTATTTACTCTTTCAGGTTCTTACTGATTTTCTTATAGCATGCAGCACTTTCTACTTTTTATTAGAATTCTGTTCATACCTAAAATCCTCTACTGGCCTGTGAGCTGAGAAAGATAAAATCCTGACCGGAGTCATTTCTTTGTATTTCTGATCTATATTGCCTTCCTGAATCCCCTTAGAACGTTCAACTTAGTTCTTACAGGAAGAGCAACTTTTGCCCTCTGTACTCTTTTTTTTAAAGCTGTATGTATTTAATTTTACTGTCTAATAACAAGTAGATTCTTCCTAAGCATTCAGTGCAGAAGTATGTGGGCCTTGCAGAAGGTCAAGTGTCTGGACCTTGCAAATCGCCTGTAGCCATCAATATCACTGGCTGCCAATCTGTTTTTTTAAGGGTTTTGATGAACCCAATGAGTCTGGTGAGAGAATATTTTATTTGTTTGCATCATTGTCCATCAGACTGATGAAACCATGAGGTCCAAATCCTAAATAGTGTTAGTGTTTCTCTTGGACCGGGGATATAGCTCAGTGGCACAGCACTTGTCTGGCAAGCACAAGGTCCTGAGTTTTATTCCTGATACCAAAAAAAAAAAAAAAACCCATAAAAGTATTAGTGTCTCTCATCTGAAAAAATGTTTGGCTACCTTTTTTTTCTTATATGACTTTTCTGAATCCAATCCTGTCTTGCCATCATAAAGACACTATGTCTTGTTGGGAGATGTAGCCAATGTGAGTGGGAAATACTCTAGGTCTGCTTTACTTCGTTAGAGAATGAAATTTAAGAGAAATGATTAGCCGTATAAAGAAAGATTTAATAGGCACTTCTTGGCAAGGAATGGAAGGAGTAACATTTATCGAATAGTAATTATGTGCCAGGCACTGGGTCAAAGATCGTACATATGTTATCTCATTCGCTCATTACACCACTCTAATGAGTTAAATATTGTTAACCACGTGTTGCCAAGGAGGAAACTGAGTCTCAGGAAACTTTCAATAACTTGCATACAGCAAAACAAGCAGCAGCAGAACAGTGACAGGAAGATAATGTGTGTCAGATTCAGGACAAAATTAGTGCTAAGTAATCCAGCATTAGTGCTGAGTAAAATATAAAAACTTCATAGAAATATACAGGAACCGTAACAATGCTGTGTGGAACCATAGTAGAGGCTGAAGCAAGAGGAGTTTCTTTTGATGTTCCCTAAATATGTACCCAGCCAGGTTGGCTTCCTCCCATGTTCTGTTAGCCTTCAGCAATGTGAACGTGCTCGGATAGATTTTTAAAAACATTTATCCAATAAAAATTTACTGAGTGGATGCTCTTTGCTAATCACTAGTCTTGGTTTTTAAAACCAGTCAATTAAAAAATGGATCTAATTTCTATGATCGTGGAGCTTATGGAATACATGGGTGGCTGGTCGTCACTTTTTTGTAGTAAACAGGAAAAACAGGTGGCAAACTAGAGCCATGTAATTGCACTTTAAGGGCGACCCTCTTTCTCTGCTGAACTTTATGACCTCAGAGTACAGTTTGCAGATTAGATCAGGAAGTGTTGTGAAAGAAATTTGAACTGTTGAAAGAAACCATAATTCTAAGGTCATCTTGCCATCTCCTGACCAGGAAAAGTGACACATAATTATGGACATCATACATGATCTTAAGGTTTCATAAGTGGTCACGAGTGTGGGTTCTGACACGGTCAGACTCAAATCTGGTATCCTAGTATTGGGGTGTATTTGCCAATTCTACTATCTGCTAGTTTGGGTAACGGTTAGACATCTACCTCTCTGTGCTACTATTTTCTCATTAGGAAAACAACGGTAATAGAGATAAATGAGCTAATCTACATAAAGTGCTTAGAACAATTCCTAGTACATAGTAGTTGCTTAAAATATATACAAACTTCTACTAGTAATAGTAGCAATGGTTCTGTCCTTAACACTGTGATCCTGGGTAAATGACTTGACTTATCTAAGCTTCACTTATTTCAGTTGACAAATGAAAAACAGTGTAGTACCTACATCATGGGCTCTTGTGGTGATTAAATCAGAGAATAAATTCTGATTACACTTTTCTCAGGTGTGAGACTTTATATAGTTTACTTAAGTTTTCTGAGCCACAGTTCTCTCATTTATGAAATAAAGTTAATATTGTACACAGTATTGTTGTAGAAATTAAATAAGGTATGGAGGGTGCTTGACGCAGCATCAGAATATTTTAAGGGCTCAGGAAATGTTAATTATCATCATTGTTATTCAGCTGATTGAGCCTCCCATGACTGCAGCTACTGATGAAGTCACTTCTGAAAGGGGAGAAGTCAAAGCATACATTTCTCCAAGGTTGCTATTTTGCAAACTTTAATATTCATGCACTCAGTTGAAGAGAGGAGCCTCTGAAAAATTGGACAGCTGAAGAGGAAAATTACCTAATCACCAATGTGCTTTCAAAAGTTTGCTTCAGATTACACCAAATGCTAGCGCTGAACTGTTAAGGAATAAGGATACAGTATCATAGCCTGATGTGTTTCATCTCATTTGCACCCCACAGATACTTTCTTAAAAATATTGATGCCTAGAAGCTCTTTTAGTGTGTACCTGAGAATATGTTTTCTATCTAAACTATTTCTTTGAAAGTGTAACAACTTTTGCAAAGAGTTTCTAGTGTATCAGAGGTTTCCAAATATTGGTACATAACAGAAACAGAAGCTCAAGGTAAAATAATTAAGATAATCACTTCTATTACCATGTGGAATAATTGATGATATTTGAGTGATCCTATAAGTTCATTTGAGTAAAAATATTTGAGTACCTTCTGCTTGGTTGATTCTGAATTTAGTGCTACCAAAAATATCTCATTTCTCTTAGTTCTTCCTGTGAAAGGGATCAATGGCAGGTTTATTTCTCTACTTTATGAATATTACTTCATTTTATTACACATTTTCACCATCATCTACCAGCAGCTTACTTTAGATCAGAATAGAATGTTATTGCTCATAATTTAGTGCATATTGTTAGAATAATCTACCAGTAGTTTAACTACAGTCTGATATTGAAAGTGATCAGTTTTAATTCTGTCTTTCGCATGGATTGAGTATATGTTGCACTGATTTTTCTGATAGACTCTACTGGCAGGGACATTCATGTCTGGACTTTGCTCTGTTCTTTACTTTTCATTTTGGTATGGGGGATTGAACCCATGGCTTTCATTTCTCAGCTCCTTTTTAACTTAAAAAAAAATTTAGACAGTATCTTGTTAAATCATGAAATTGTCTAGGCTGAGTTGAATTTGAGATCTTCCTACCCCAGCTATGGTGGATTAACTAATGGTCACCTTGTAACACTCAGCTGGATTGAATCAGTGTGATGCTGGGTGTGGAAGGTCCATCTAAGGATTGTTGCCAACAGAATAAAAGGAGATCCAGAAGGGAGGATGCTCTTGATTCTCCTGGAGAAGCTTGTCACCCTGGCTTTTCTCATATGAACTTAGCTATTTTTATCATCAGAGGAGCTCAGGTCCTTGCTGTCATTGAGGATGGTGGTGGTTCTCTTCAGGGGAGCTCTGGTCCTTACCTTGAGGTCGCTTCCTGGCTCTAGTGCGGATCCCCCAGCCTGCTGGCCCAGGTCCTTCATCCTGCTGGCACATACTTTCTAGCTTCCACCACTGACCTTTAGACCTTCCCAGTGCAGATCCACGTGCAGACTTGCACGAGACATTGTCACGGGCTTTGTGCCTTTAGTCGGACTCATGGAGGCCACTGCTGTGGGGTCCAGGCTCTCAGTGTGCAGACAGATCTCCCATACTCTGGCATTTGACTCTTTGGATGAATGTTATAAAATAATCTTATAAACTATGTGTCCTCTATTAAATCTTTCCTCTTGTAAACCCAACACCAGCCTCTTAGACTTCTGGGATTACAGGTATGTGCTTGGACCTAAGAACTTTTAAAGGCCCATGTTTAAGATCTGAAAAGACATTTTTTTGACCCGATTAAAAAAATGCAAGAAGAAAAGCTAAAAATTCATGATGAAATAAATGATAAGTCAAGTAGTCACAAAACATAGTATTTTGTTGATTTTATTTATTCTTAGTTTATTAGTCAGATGATTTTTTCCATTTAAAAATTGGATTAATTTTCTCACATGAAAAGAATTTCTAAATATTTGAGATGATTGCTTAGATCAATCAAATAGGTTATATAGAGCCAAATAATTTAACAAATGGAATGTGTGACTTGCTAAATAATATTTAAAGGTCAAAATTAAATTTTAAAAAGGAGTAGTTTGGGTTTCATTTTCATACAACTAAGTTCATGAGAGGGAGAAACATCTAGATACAAGGATGATTCTGGCATTGTGATAGTATCAAAATATTCCTGGACAGGCTTTTATTTTTAGTTTGATATCTCTTTCTACAATATCTAGTGGTTAAACACTCTGACAGGATTAAGGACTAAGACAAAAACTGTATTTGTGCCTGTCCCATCCTTAAGTCAACTGAAAATAAATGAGGTGGCTGCTTCTCTGTCAGTATCATCAGCGGGGTCCTGTACTTCTATCATGGCCTGTGTACCTTGATTTACTTATCTAGAAAGATTAGAAGATGGGGAAAATATCATTTTAATTATTGTCGGAATCGACCTGCTCTTTCTCTGTAACCATTTAAGAAACTGGAGCTTAAGTGCTGATCACTTAAATAACAATTGTGGCTCAGGTTTCAAAAGACACAAAAAATCCTCTATGCAACAACCAATCCTGATTTTAGGGACTTAATTGTGACCTGGGATTAAGTCTGAGTCTCAGACTGGAAAGTGAAGTTTTCAGAATTCACTAAGATGTTAAACTCACACCCTGCAGTGAATTTAATTACAGTAATTGATTTTTAAAAAATAATGAATCACATGCACCAAGTTTATATTTTCTAATAGAAGACAAGTAAAGCACCTTATATATTCCTAATACTAGATCAAAAATTCATTCTAGGTGTCTTGTTTGCATTTTTTCTCATGTTTTAAATACATATTTGTGGATTCTTTTAAAGTTGCTGGCATAACATTTGAGCTAGAGCAAATTAGTGAAGAAATTAGTAAATAGTGAACAAATTAGTAAAGCTCTCTTTTTCATACAGTGTTCACATTGCCTGGTCATTCAGATCATGATGGACTCAGGGAAAGAAGCCACTAGGGGAGTGTAAAACAGTAATTAACACTCGCAAGGATGAGCCAAAGTGTCCTCTGTGAGGAAGTGGTTCTTAAACCAAGAGCTGAAAGATGAGAACAACCCAGAAGAGACAGCAAAGTGCACTGAAAGGAGAGGACAGCAGGTATAAAGATCAGAAAGTGCAGCTAAATGACCGGTAAACAAGGAGTCAAGGAAAGTAGGAGCACGAACACATTTAGCTGATTCTTGTTATTTGTATTTAACAAGTACTTCTCAGAGGGTATTTTACTGAGTACTTTTTTTTTTCTTATGGTACCAGGGATTGAACTCAGGACCTTGCGCTTACCAGACAGGTGCTTATGCCACTGAGCTAAATCTCTAGCCCCTTTCACTGGGTACTTTGAGGTGTACAAAGAACATTAAGACAGTCCATTTCAACAACAAAAATAGTTAATATTTCCTTATTAGAGATTAATTCTATAAGTTAATGGACACCATAGCTTTATGTATGCTAATAATTCATATTCCAAATTAAATTTACCTGTGTTAAAAAAAATCTTTGCAAAAACACACAGATGATTGTGTGTTTACAGATATGTGCTCTAACAAGGTGTGGTGGTGCATACCTGTAATATCAGCACTCGGGGAAGCTGAGGCAGAAGGCTAGCAAGGACCTGCCCAGCCTGGTTCAAAATATAAATAGATAATAAAAAAGGGTCAGGGATGTGGGATGTAATTCAGTGTGAAGGCCTGTGTTCAATTCCTAGTAAACCACTCACCCTCCAACAAAAGTTATAGATTTCAGGAAACTGAGTAACTACCCCGCAAAACACAAGTATTTTTGATTTCACGATCTGAAAATCTCAGATCTCCTCTGCTCTATGACCTAGGACCTCTGGAAGGGGACTTTAAGTTTCTGGGCTTCAATTAGGTCATCTAAAATAAATGGAGGTTTGTGTGGAAGCTAGCTGCTGATTTAAACTGCTTTTGGAATCAAATAATGCAGTTATTCAGCCAACTATTCTTAAGTATTTGCAAAAAAAAAAAAAAAAAAAAAAAGGAACGCAGTTACCAAATAAACTTTGGCATTTTCTTGGAGGAATATTAGATTAGACATAAGAACAAATATTTGTGGATCTACTGCACTTTGTGTAACTGTTTTCGTAAACCCTTTTATGGTTTCTCTCTTTTAATTCTAAAGAGTATATTGTAATGTAGGTACTATTTTACTCCCATTTTCGAGATGAAATAGCTGAAGGTTTAAAGATCCTAATATCATATATCTGGTAAATAATGGACGGCACAGTCTGCCTTGTGCTCCTCCCACACCATCTAGGGAAAATCCAGTTGCAGGCAAGTCAATAGGTAGCTCCTGGAGATTTCTTCTGGTACCAACTTTTGGAGGAACTACCTAAGGAGGACACTTCATATAGTTTGGAATGGTTGCTAAGGAGAGATGTGAGTCGTCAGAAACAGAAAAGCTCTTCAGCCAGGAGGGAAGAAAGAGAAACCACGCAGGGTAAGATATCATTTGTTAAGGGTATACTTCATGGTATACATTCATGTCTTGGTTACTTTATTCTCATTGCTGAGATAAAATACCTGATGACCAAAATGAAGGAAGGAAAGGTTTATTTAGCTTAGTTTGTGGAGGTTTCAGTCCATACTTGGCTGGTTCTGAGGCAGAGTGGCACATGGCAGAGGGCAAACTGTTCATGGTGGCAGAAAACAGCAAAGCAACAAGAGCAAAAGGGAGGAGTGGCAGCCAGCAGTCTCTTTCCCTCCCTTACATATGCAAACTGTCCGCCCCAGGGCGAGTGTAGCACTCACATCCATAATTCTAACATTGGATCATGAATCAAGCATAAACTCTAGAAGTCCACCCCATGACTGCATGAGGCTTTGGGGGGACTTCCAGACACAAAATGTAACAATTCAATACTACATTATCGATATTATAGGCTTTACTTATATCACAAGTCTTGAAATGATTCTCTAGAAGGAAGTGCAGCTGTCTCCTCTCACAGACAAGGGTATCAGTCTTGATGAAGAAAGCAATACGTAAAGAGGTTAAGGAATTCACTCTTACATGACTGATAACTAGAAGGTCTGATGTTCAAACTCCCCTTTCTTAGAGTCATAAAGCTGGGCCACTTCCAGTAAGAGAAACTGAGATTTAGGCAAGAAGACAGATGGTTCCTAGGTGATTTTTCTTCATGTTTAAAAATCTCTCTGTTTTAATTTAAAAAAAATTCTGTGCCCATATTTTTCACATGCACAAAATATAGTTGGTATGGATTTTCAAATTTTCTTTACATTTATCTTGGCTCATTGTAACATATCCTTCTGAGGCTGAGTGATGAGAAGTTAGTGGTTTTCTAGATAACCTATTAAATAGACTTTTATTCTTCATGTTGAAGCAACTAATTATCATTCCTGTTTGGGAGCAAGGATAAAGTTTAATTTGGTAGACCAGTTGATCCCTTAAAAGAGAAAGCAAAGGAAGGGGGGTCTCTAACTCCCTCAGCTCCAAATCAATCTGACATAATTGCCTGAGAACAGGACTCAAGTACTTGGAGTCTTCACTGATGCAGAGCCTCAGAATAATGATTACAGCAAATCAGGGCTCATGAATATGCAGCTTATTTCTGCTTTGACACACTTGAGTTATCTAAATTAAAAATATAAAATTATGGATTGCAAAGAGAGTGGCAGGGACTTTTTTATGTTAACAATTGGAAAATATCACTGGAAATGAAGTCTTCCTGCCAACACGAAGCACATAACAATCATGCCAGGAAAAGGATGCTTTTCTAAATGCTTGTTTTAAATAGATTCCCCACCACCACCACCACCAAATTCTGTTTAAAGATAGATGACGGAAGCTTTAATTCATGTGATTTTTTCCCTTTGTGAATTTCAGTTTCAGGACTATCCATTTTGGGACAGAATCTAACACCATTTCATTCACAAGATGTTCCCTATAGTCAGCATTTACCCTCAGAAACTCTAGAATAAGATTTGGTTTTGGTGTCTTTTCTTTTCAAAGATCCCTCCTTTCCCCACCCCCTGGGTATCCTTGAGTATTTAAAGTCTTGTCTGTCCAAAGACCCTCCATACCACTAACTTGAGCCTACAGTCCTCACCCTCTGCTTCACATCATGTCTCTCTCTGCTTCTGGTTCATCAGAATGGTTCTTTTGCTTCTCACTGAATTCAGGATTTGGAGGGACAGTCTGTTTTATAAATTTAAGCAATTGTGTTAATGCTTCATAATTTTTCAGATTACTATTTTCTTTTCACGAGTGAAATTTGTAACCTCACTTTAAGTGTCTGAGCAATACCAGTTGGTTACTATGTGGGTAAAATCAATCAATCATACGGCAACCACCAGATGTAAGAAGACACAATAATTCATTTAGAAGTATGTGTGTGTGTGTGTGTGTGTATGTGTGTGTGTCTGAGGAAATAACCAGAACAAAGCACAAGAGTTAGTGAAACAGGAGATTAATACACAGCAGACGTTTTTCCATTTCCTTGTCTAGTGATTGTGTCAGATATGGCTTAGTGCTATGCTGTTCTTTTCTGCTATGTTGGCTGTAGCTTTCTCGACATAGCAATTTAAGCACCTTAGTCAATGAAAAAAAATAACATTTAGGGATAGAATCACGTATCTTTCTTTAAAAAGAACAAACTTCTTAAAAAATGATGAACACTTTGGCCCATGCAGTTGGTGACTGGTGCTGAATTGTCAAACAGAAGCAGCTGCAGGGGTGGAGTCGGGTTGAGGCTGGGAGTCGGGTATGAGTGGAAAAGTTGATGTGCAGTAAGCTTCACAACCCGGGAGGAATGTGAAAGGTCAAATCCCAAGAAGCACAAGGCAAGGCAATGACCAAGGCTGACGCGCAACAAGTGTTGAGGGTTAGACTGGGAGGTTTGGTAGGATCATAGGTACTGCGGCTGAGAGGGTTCCTTGAGGCTCTGTGGTTTTATTTCTGGTTAAAACATATGCACTTTCAATGCGTTTCCAAATTCTCACCCTCTACTTATATAACACAACTTACCAGTTGCCATTTTGAATGTATAGGTTGGCACCTCTGCCACCCTCATAGTTCTGTAATAGAGGAAACAGCTGTTTTTCTTTCTGTACTTTTTTTATTTGTGCGTATAGCAATCTAGAATAATGAGACTGACTTGTTTATATTTTGATGTATTGATATGTTCATAGAACATATTTGGGTTATGTTCATTCTATTATCCCTTTCTTTCCCCTTATTCTTTGCCCCTTTCTCCTGGGCAGATATTATTGCCAGCTCTCACCTGACTAACTCACAATCACAGATGGCCAAGAATGCTCCTTTTGTATTTCCAATACAGTCCCCACTCCCCACCCTGGGCACAAGAAAGAAGCATGAACCCATGTAGAACCGAGGGGAGGATCATGCCAGATGCTGAAGGAAGGCCGAATTGGTTAGTACGTAGTCCTGGTTAGCTTTTGTATGACCTCTTCTCTATAGACCAATGAAAAGAGAGAAATGAAAGTATTAAGTCTTTTCCATCAAAGATGATCTAAGTGTGTTTGCTTGAAATTGGATTTAATTCACATTGACCAGCCAGAGTTGAGAATCGAGACTATTATCTGGATATCTTAGGGACAAGGAGGGAATCTAATTTTACTAAATAAAACAGGGAAATTAAAAAAAAAAATTTTGTCTTTTTTTTCTTTCAAGACAGGGTTTTGCTGTGCAGGTCAGACTGGCTTTGAGCTCACTTTGTAGCCCAGGCTGGCCCTGAACTCACAATGATCCTCCTGCCTCAGCCTCCTGAGTGCTGGGGTTACAGGTGTGCACCACCACGCCCGGCTTTAAAATAGGGAAGCTTGGATCTGTATTATGAAAGCAGTTTCCTCCATTTCTAACATTTTTTTGCTTGCTCTAAGGAAAATAGGCTACACTCTTTGTTATATGAAATACAATAATAGATTAAAGTCATTGTCTTAGATGACATGTTTCCTCTTTCATTTCTGACATGATGTTTCTTTTTTAATGTGTTAGTTTTCTAAGCCTGTTGTAACAAAGTACCACCAACAAAGTGGCTTATATAATAGAAGTATATTGTCTTAAAAGATCTGTAGGTTACAACTCTGAGGTCAAAGCACTGGCCTTGTAAATTCCTTCTGAAGGGCTGTGAGAGAATCTACTGCATGATCTCATCTAGTTTCTGGTAATTTTAGCAGTTCCTTAGTTTACAGAAGCCTTATCCTGTTCTTGTGCAGGCATGCACAAGTGGTGAGTTATGTTGCTAGGATTGTTCATGGACCTTCAGTGCTGTATGAAAGTTGTTTAACACCTCCAGGATTATGTTTCTTAAGTCTGGAGTACCTTGGCCTAGACTGAGGTGAACTGAGGAATGAATAGTTACACATCTTTACAAAATATGTTCTCTGTGTGTTTGTCTCTAAATTTCTGCTTTTTATAAGAAAATCAGTCATGTTAGATTAGCACTTACCATAATGTTTTCATTTTAACTTGATTCATTCTGCCAGTGCCCCATCTCCAGACAAGGTCACCTGCACAAGGAACAAAGTCTAAGACTTCAACATTTGGATTTTGGCTTGACAGGGGGACAAGAACACTTTATGTTGTGTAGATCTGTGATGTATCTACTGAATACATAATTATAAAACTGTCATACAGTCAAAATGCCAGTGCTTTCATTAAGGGAGTTTAGTTGAATAAAATTTTCAAATACACTTTCCTCTTTCTAACTTAAAATGAAAGAGTCAGAATTTATCAATATCTACCCAGCCTTGTGTTGGAGGTGGGTAGAAATCCCTTTTCCTATTTGGGAAATAGAACTGGATGGACAGCTGGCTTCAGAGTCTGCATGAATAGTACATAATCTTACTTATGTAACTGATCATGTTTGCAAAATCTGCACTGCAGTTTTGGGGAGGGAAATGAGATGTTTGAAAATAAAATCTGCTATGCAGGAGTGGAAAATTTATCTCCTTTTCCCATTATTTTTCTTGTCTACATTTTTATTTTGCATTCTCAAGAGGTACATATAGTTCCCTGAGTGTTTTGCCTCTGCTTGCATGTGTCAGGCATGCACAAGTGGTGAGTTATGTTGCTAGGGTTGTTCATGGACCTTCAGCGCTGTGTGGAAGTTGTTTAACACTTTCAGGATTATGTTTCATAAGTCTGGAGTACCTTGGCCTAGACTGAGGTGAACTGAGGAATGAATAGTTACATAGTCCTTACAATTAGAAAGGTTTAGCTGAACATGGTGGTACTTGACTGAATCCCAATATTGGGAAACTGAAGCAGAAGGATCCAAGTCCAAGGCCAACCTGGGCAAAGTAGTCAGTTCAAGGCCCGTCTGAGCTACATAGTGAGACCCTGAGTTTTAAAAAATGAGGTTCAGAGTTCAAGTTGATTGTAATTCTGCAGTCTGTCATTGTGTCCATGTGCTGGATTTTTTTTTTTTTTTTTTAGTTTTTTGGAAACAGGTTCCTACTCTGTAGTCTAGGCTGGCCTTCAACTTACTGTGTAGCCCAGTTGACCTCAAACTTGTGGCGATCCTCCTACGTCAGCCCTCCAAGTGCTGGGATTATAGGCATATGCCACCACATCTGGTCCATTTTTTGAAAATATAAAAACACTATTTTCATCCTGCTTCTGATTTATAGCTGTGCTCCCCCATGTTTTGCTAGGCAATGCCATTCCTTCCATCATTACAAGCTGCTGTGATAGGGCAGTGGTGACTCACAGTATCCTATTAGCTGACAACAATGATCGGACTAAGGGTTGGTATATGAAAAGCTGGCTAATCAGAGACTTGCCCTGGTGTTTTAATACTAGTAAACAGTTTGGTAGAAAGAAACTTTCACTTTCCTCTGGCTTTACTACACTAGGACAACTTAGTCCTGTCTACAGTCATGACTTGCTCAGTGCTTTATGGCAGTAACTTACATATCATAGGAAGGCATGACAACACTCAGTCAACACACCAAAACAGAGAGAGAGGAACAGGGGGAGGGAGAGGGAGGCGGGAGAGAGGCAGTGTTAATCATTTGTATCCTCAGAGAAGGTCAATTTCAGGGGTCAATAAAGTTCTTCTATTGCTTAAGCTGCTTTCAATTGGCATTCTGTCAGTTGCCACAGGAATAGTCTTTTTCTAATACAGTTCATAAAAAGCAAAAAGCAATAATACTTACATTAAAAGTTCAGGGTATCTGTTTGTCCTGGCAAGGAAAATGTTCTGCAAGTAGCAATGTTTGAAAGGTATTGTGAAATATGGTGTTTTCATAATGCTATTTTTAAAAGCTGCAGCCAACATTTTGTAATGTATTTACTGTTGCTTTCCCATCATCACCTAGGATTTTAATTCTCAGTTCATCCATATGTGTTCTCATAATTCTGAGGGAACTTCAGACCAGCATCCGGGGCTTTCAAAAGTTCCCTGAGAGAGTTCTTTAAGCTTATGCCATACACTGTCTGTGTTACTTCTTGTTTTCCACTTTCCCAAAATACCACTGTTTCTGTGAACTCTTCTGCAGTTTGTTTAGCCGGAAACCAGCTTGCACCCATGCGGCCCAGAGCCCTCTGTCCTAGATACCAGCCCCATTCTCCATTCTGTTATGTGTAACAGAATGTAACAACATTCTGGTTGTTTAACAAACCATCCCCAATTAATGACTTAAAACAACTACTATTTCATTACTTCTCACTATTTTCTTGATCAGGCATTTAAATAAGCCTTGGTTGGGAGCGTATATTTTGTTGCCTGGCACTGATAGAGGCTACTTGCTACTAATTATCTGGTCTGGTCCAGGAGTTCTAAGAGTGCTTCCAGTGCTTGCCAGGCACCTTGGAAGTCATTACTGGTTGGGTTCTATTTTCTCATTTATTTTAAATTTATGCTTTAAAAATATTTTTTCCTCTATTATTTTGAAGAGGCTTCTGGTAGGAGCATATATTCAACCTGGCATTTCTACCTGCAAGTGCCCAAAATCTAGTTCACAGAGTACTTTAGGTTTGGATTCTATTTCCTGTTTGCAATGGTCTTACTCCTCCATATTTTAAGATAGGAAAAGTGAAACAAACAAGGTACTTGGTTCAGTACTCAAACCTTTTTGGCTGCAAAGATAAGAAACCTATTCAAGCCAGTGAACATAAATATCACAGTTCTTTCCTTTTAAATACCCTCAGCAGCCCCCCAGGGTCACACTTGTGGTCACTGGGGGTCGCTCTAGGTACATTCTCTAGATTTTCCTGATTCTGACAATCCAGTGCTTCATCAGGGCTTCCGATAAAATACAAGATGCTTTGTTAAATTTCATATGTAGGAGAATTTTTTTAGTAATCTTTCAAATATTTCATAGACTACCATACAATTATTGTCTGAATTTCTAGTTTGTCTGGGCCTCCAGTATTTTCCTTTGCTAAATTTGGCAAGTCTAGTTCATTCTTATGAGGACTGGCTGGATGATATGAGAAAAGAAAAATAAAGAAACTATTCTCTGCATTTTAAACAACTCCCTCGTTTGAGTTATTTCCCATGTCAACCCTTTACCAGCAAAAGAAAAATAGATTTGGTTTTTACTTACTATTTGTAAATCTGGAGTCATTCTTTAGCAAAATCCTAAAGAAAAAGGAATGTTGCTCTTTTCTTTTTAACTTTGTACTTTTACCACATATAGACAGACTTGGATAATCTTCAATCAATTTTCCAGCAATACCGTCATTGGCTTACCTCCCAATCAAAGCAGTAGTTGTTTTCTGAGCCGTGGCCATGAGCCAGGCATATTGCTAAATGCTTTATATGCATTACTGCATTTAATTCCCATACTAACAGCAGGTAGGATTAGTATAATATTGTTTCACAAATTCGGAGACCTGCAGTTCACAAAGCTTACGCAGCTTGCCAAAGGCTAGTTTCTAAGTGACTCGGGACAGTGGAACGGTGGTGTCTGTTCCTGAGAGTAGTTCTGTTGAACACAGAAGGAAGCAACTGTTACTTTAGTCCGTTGCGTTGTTTTTGTTTTTTTATTTCTTGAGCCAGGGCCTCACTTTGTTGCCCAGGGTGGAGTCTAACTCATGATGCTCCTCTGCAACCACCTCAATAGTGGGATTGGAGGTGTGAGCCACCATGCCGGTTAGTCCATTGCGTCTTGTTATAAATTGTTAGGAAGTCTTTTCCCACAGCCTTTGGGTTTTTGCTTTGCCCTGGCCATGGGAAAACACATGTCTCTGAGTTCCTGGCCCTGGGTGCCTTCATGAAACTGGATGAACTCTCCTCCCTTCTTAGTTGCTCATTTTTGTAGTCTTGTTGAACAGATTCAAATTGCGCAATAGAAGAGAACTAGTAACCCCAGCAGACACTGAGTTACATTTCATTCCTCCGAACAGGACTTGCTCTTTGTTATGCAGAACAGTGTTGTGTTTCTATAGTGTAGGACAAAATCTGCATAAACTCACTAGCTTCATTGTTCAAAGCAATTGCTTTAGCTTTGAGAAAGCAGGCCAGAAGGTAAAGTTTGTTCACAGAGTGACTCATCCTGGGATTACGTAACTGGTCTGTATTATCCTTCCTTTCTTTCTTGAAAAAATTAAGTTCTTGCACTGAATTGATTGCAGCACTTGGGATTGCGCATAAAAATTTCAGATGTTATTGTTTCCATTTTAAACAACTCGCTAGTAGGAACCCTTTCCCATTTTCAGTTCTTTACCACTAAAACAACAACAAAAAAGATTTAGTCTTCACTTCTTAGTCTATCACCTAGGTACCTTTCTGAGGCTACATATGTATTTATACAAATAAACTCAGAAGATACTAGTAGAGCCTACGCTGGGATACTCTTTGCGAGCTCTTTCTCTACATCTTAGTAAACATTTATTCTACATTTTGGGGCTGTGATTACAATTGGGAGAACAGAAAGGTCTGAAAAGTCTTTAAAACAGAGGACGTTAAATTGTATCAAACGAGTGGGAAAATCAGGCTTCATAATAGGCAGGCTATGTCTCTGTGTTGAATTACAACAGCCAGCTTGAATCCGTCTCTGCTTTTGGGGCAGGCTGGAAAAAATGCTAAAGATAGCTCAGCTCTGGCACAAGTCAGCTGTGTGACTTTGAGCAATTCATGTGACATCATCCGCTTTCAGTTTGCTCATTACCAAATTGGAAGACTTGGTTTCGTTCAATGTCTAACTTCAGTTATCTGCATGCACTTCATTTAGAAAAATGACAGTCCATCTTATAGAGGTGATGTAGTAATGTGGAATAATGATATCAAATTATTATTTTTTTAAAAAAATCTTTCTCACTAGCTTTCTGTGTCTCTGTACTTTCTTCTAAGGGAGGTAAGTGTATGAGTAAAATGACCAGGCAAGCACAAGCTAGATAGAGCCTAGGAAGAGGCCAGACCGGAGCAATGCGGTTCTGAGGTTAGGAGTCAGGAAAACCGAGGGACAGGTTGTGGGAATATATGAAAGACCAAGCTGCACTTTACGGTAATTACTTTTGAAGAAGTTTGGGTCCAGGCACAGAGAGGAAGAAATCTAGACAGTTGGAGGATCTAAGACTGATAATGTGTGAGTTGAAGTAGTGGCTTATCAGAGAGGAATTCTAGAGCGCCAGTCCATGTTTACACGTTCTGTACTTTCCCTCAGCCACCTTCTCCCCAGACACTGGTCCACATAGCACTACCCATCTTCTGGCTCCCTGGTCTCTCGCCCCTCAGCCCCCGGATCCTCTCTAGAGGGCAGGAGGTGGCTGAGAGGGATGCAGTGTGGGAGCTGGTTTGCACGAGAGAGAGCAGAGGCAGCAAAGAGTAGGAGTCATGGATAAGCTCTGTAAGAACCCTTTCATTTCTGTCACACTGCTTCCTCCCAGACCGTGTTCAATTGTTGAGGAGGAAAAGACTGTTAAGGAAAAAGGCCAACCTGAGCAGAACATGGCGATTCTGCCTGTTACCCCAGCCCTCCTGGAGGCCAAGGCAGGAGGGCCAGAAGTTTGACTTCAACCCGGGCAAGTAAGAAAATTAGTGAGACCCTATCTCAATATGAAAAAAGAAAGAAGAAAGAAAGAAAAGAAAAGGCCAATTTGTGGGCCCTTTGTTCCTTATCATTTACTTTTACAAACTTTAAAATCTATATAAAAAATGACCTGTGCATATTTATTTTTTGGCAGTTTTCTTTATTACCACTATTTTCACAAAACCTGGTTTTCTTTTTGTTATGCTTTCACATTCAAACAACAAGGAAGCAAATTTTAGGAATTGAAGAATGACTCAAATGCTTCTCATAAAACTTAATCTTGCTAGTTATTAGTCTCTCACTAGTTTTTCTGTAGATAATACCTCTGCTATGTGGCTTATGACATTAATGGTTGCTTAGGTTACTTTTAAGGTACTTGATGGACTTTTTGTAATTGAAACAGCACAGGGCTGAGGATATAGCCTGGTTTTAAAAAAAGGACTTTAATATAACTGAAACAACCGACTCTTCACCTGAGCCTGTGCAGTGAATATTCACATGTAGACCACCAGTTACTTCACTTCCAGTAGCTTTCACCCTGTGCTTTCCATTGCTCTGCTTCTTTATGCCACAGATATCCCTAAACTGTACCTTTGGGGATGGAGGTTTGTGATGTAGGTCTCCTCAGTTGAAGTTCGCTCTCTTGTGATTAGTGAATAAACTCTCCTTTGCAAAACTAGTTGTTTTGGTGATTAACATGCTGTGAGGCAGGCAAAATGGGCCTAGTTTGGTAAAATTATCATGCTGTGAAATGGAATTAGTACGTCAATGTGGCAATCTCTCTTTAAAAAGTTAATGCAAAGAGTGTCAAATGTCTATTTATTTTGTATTTAACTGCAGGTTGAACATCCCTAGAACATCCAAAATCTGAACTGCCACAAGTAGAAAATCATATATCTGATCTCACATGATGGGTCAAAGTCAAAAGGCAGATATGCTAAAAACTGTAAAATTACCTGTGTATGAGATGTAAAGGAAAAATAAATAGATTTCCTGTATAGATTTGGGTCCCATCCCTAAGGCATTTCATTATGTATGTACAAAATTCCCAAATCTGGAAAAAAAATATTACTGTTCTCAAGATTTTCAGAAAAGGGCTAGTTAGCCTATATTTAGAAATTCTGGTGCCTGAATATACTACCAGTATTCATCTGATTCTATGACTATGGAAACTACTAGTTAGTCAACACATATTAATGTTTTACTCTGGAGAAAGGATTTTTATGACTTGAGCACAAGGTCGCCAGAGATAAGGACTCTGGCAGCGCAGGGCAGCACAGCCCAGCGCAGCCCCAGGGACATCATTCAGTGAGACTCAGATACGATGCTGCTGCCCGAGGGTAGGCAATGTGGTGACATATTGTAGGTTGAAACATTTATTTTTTTTGGTTTGGTTATTAAAGTTTCAAAATTTTGAGTTTTACTCCTCAGGGATTTTGCAAACAATGATACTTCGGAAGTTTAATTCAAGGGAAGTTCGTACATTTCAACTTAGCATCAGGAATTTTATAGCCTGATATGAAAATCATGAAGGCGAGAGCAATAGTTTGTTTCAAGTTCACTTCTTAAAAAAGAAGTTATTGTTTTGTTTCAAGTTACTTTCGCTTCTTAAAAAAGTTAAGACTTATTTTTAAAAGGCTTAGGAAAATAAAAGAAAAAGGAATTGTCTAAACTTTTCCAAAATTCTGAATCTGTATATGATTATTTTCTTCTTAAAACAGAGTAAGAAATCAGAGTCATTTCTAAAAACTTTAAAAGTTCAGCATCAAATTTTATTCTCTTCCAAATCTGAGATTTTTAACTGTGAAATGATTGACAAGTTGGTTTGTTAATTGCAATTAAGAAAAACTGTGCATATTGAGTAATAAAGGTAAACAACTGCAGCTTTATGTATTAAGATAATCTAACTAGGGTTATAGCGAATTATCTCTCTATGTTCCAACAAGAGATGCTCAAAGTCGTGGCCATTAGTTTCCAGATATTTATTAGTATGGTGAGCTGCTGAAGTATGTATACATGTTTTCGCATTCTCCCTTTATCTTCCATCTATCTATCTCAAATATATACATACATATGTATATGTATATATTTCTCTCTATACATGTATATATCTTTCATATATCTCCTTCCGTATTTTTGTCTTTTTGAAACAGGGTCTCACTACACAGTTCGGGCTGGCCTTGAGCTCATTTTGTAGCCCAGGCTGGTCTTAGACTTTCAATGATCATTCTCCTCAGCCTCCTGAGTGCTGGGATTACGGGTGTGTGCTGCCACACCTGGCTTTTCCTCCCTTTTTAAAACAGTTTTATAATCAGTTTATGTAAAGAGGAGCAACATTGGATGTGAAAAATATCTCTGTTTTATAAAAGTAGTTTAAGAATCAAACCAACAAATTAAAAATGATGGGGTAAAGACCGGTAGCAAAACCACAGCCTCTCTGAAACCTGTCACTGGGGCGCCTGGAAGGCAAAACCTTAGAAAAAGAAAAAAGAAAAAAGTAGAGCTCTAGAAATTAAAAAAGAGCTGAATTACAGAGAAACAGAAGACAACACAGAGAAAAAACCAAGGCAGCCTGGAATGTAAAGCCCAGCTCCCAGCAAGGAGGTTCAGTTTCTGCAAACAAAGGTGAGCCTAAAGAATGTGGGCACCCACAGGGAAAAACAGCAGATTGGCAGCACTAGGCCTGAGAAGAGTCCATGATACTGTAAGCTGCAAATACACTGTGGAGTTTTACTCTGGAGGTGACTTCTGCATGACAGACTAGAGGTGGAGAATAAAGGCACTGCAGTACCTGCCATACTTGGGAGGGACTATAATTAGAAGTCCTAGAACACCATCATTTCATAGTCTCTGGGGTCCTCCTATTATAAGAGACACAAGAGACAGTCACAGCTGGGTGTGGTGGTGCACACCTATAATCCCACCACTTGGGAGACTGAGGCAGAAGGATTGCTGTGATTGTTCATGGCCATCCTGGGCTACAAAGTGATTTGAAGGCCAGCCTGAACTGCATAGTGAGACCTTGTCCCTTGTCTCAAAAAGACAAAAAAAAAAAAAAAGAAAAAAAGAAAAGACAGTTCAGAGCATGAGTAGCTCATTGCAGATCCACTGAGAAGTTTAAGCAGCAGTGTACTCAGGTTGCCATAGATGTGGCAATCCCACCCTCTGTAGTTTACTGAGGTTGCTGGGTGATGACATAAGTCTGGTAATTGCTTGACCCTCTCTCTTGCTTCCTACTTCCAGCACAGAGTTCAGGGGTCTGTTTGCTTTCCTGCTAGTGTGGTCAGGGAAATGCCTCAGTTTGGACTGTCGCCATGGCCTGGGGTATATGGATAGAGAAACCTCTGGAGGAAGGGAGAGCCTCAGGATCCCACAGGCAGTAAAGGTAGTTAGAGGTAGCAGTGATCTGGGATGCACAGAAACAACAAACACTAAGACCCACTGGAATGAGTACGGTTGTGAGGCAAACCTCATACCACTGACTGACTGACCGTGCTCAGTGGGAAAGACAGGCAGGAGTGAGCATTCACACAGTAAAAAGTAGATGTGGAAACAAATAGGCCCTAATTGTGCCTTATTATCCCCCATCCATATCTGATCAGGATATCACAACCCTGAAAAGAAACCACTCACCCAGACACAGGGAGGAATCTTTTTGGACTCATTTCTTTTTCTTTTTTTAATGTTTCTCCCCCTATTCTTTGCTCTATGTTTTTATTCCTTTTCCCTTACTTTATTTTCTTTTCCTAGTTTGTCTTTTTCTGTTACTTTTACCCAATCCTATTAACTTTCTTTTATTTTTAATTGGATTTTTAAAATCTCAGTTTTTTTCTACTGATCTTCCTATTTCCTTTTCTAATTTTATTTCTTTCCTTTCCCTCTTCCTCCACCACCTCCAGCTTTATTGTTATTGCTATTAATCTTTACTAATTTTTAGCTATTTATGGCAGTAATGGCAAACCTTTTAGAGCTTTCAATGATGCAAACAGTCCATTGCAGCACATGTGCCATAGTTTTACCACCACTGCTATTATTGTTGAATTCTTCTCTAATGTAAATGCTGGTGTAGTAATTGATTTAGTAGATGCTTACTTTGTGCCAATATTTGTTTTTATGTATTTCTTTTTATTTTTATTTTTTTGTGGTACTGGGGATTAAACTCAGGACCTTGCACTTGGCCAGGCAGGTGCTTGTTCCACTGAGCTATATCCTTAGCCCTGTGCCAATACTTGGTTTATATTTGTGTCTACCTTCTTGCAGATTTCTTTCCTATTGTTAATGATGATATAATTATAGCTGTTATTGGTTCCTACAGCATGTAGATAAGCAGTTAATCTTTGACCCTATTATTACTGGTGATTTATTTTTTATTGTTAATGGGGAAAATTATTGCTTTCAATTGGTTTTTACTGTATGACAATATCAGGTTTGTCTTTGTATAGTCAGCATTGGTACTAAATGAGCGGTACTGGGAATCAAATCACTGGAAGAAGGTTGAATGCTATGGAGACTCTCAAAAATTATGCTGAAAAAGTTGAAGAGGAGCATACATTCTAACCCAAGGGCATGGCACTGGAGATAGAACCTGATGAAAGAGATCTCTACAGTAGTGGCAGAGTTTCTCTGCACTAACTCATCTTCAACCCACAGCACAAAACAATAGAAACATGGGAAAGCAAAGCAACACAATGCTCTCCCAAACCCCCAAATACCTAAAAGCTGGTGTCATGGACATTGACATAGAAAAAGCTACTGTATAGGCAAAGAACTAAAGAACTAGTCACAATGTTTGAAGAGATAAAAGAAGAAATACATTAGCAAGTACAAAAGGTATTTAATGAGCTCAAAGAGAATTTAATTAAATGGATACAGTATTTTACCAATAAAATGTTCAGTGAGTTTAAAGAGGAAACAAACACGAATTAATTGAGTCAAGCAAGGTGATACAGGGAGCAACCCACTTTCCTGGCCCCCTTCTGTCCCTCTCAGAGAGAAGCTTTCTTTCAATAAATTCTTCCCACTTTTAACCTCCATTTTTCCTGGAATTCATTCCTCAATTTTAGAGAACATGAACTTGGCATTTTGGACATCTAGCAGATTGGGAGTTTCATTCCCCTATGTTAGTTGGAGGTCTTCCACCAAGATAACTGGATAGAGTATCAACTTGGGAAGGGCCACACACCATGATCCTATCATCAGCAGACCTGAGCTGCTGGATACACCACACCCGACTCAAATCCTGGGAACCAAAGACTTAGTAAATGTGAGAAACCATCATCAGAATATTCCTATGAACCCATAAAGGACTTAAGATTCTTATTCAAGGAAAAAAACAAGTCTTCAGATAAGTAATCAAAGATGTAACTCTTAACCTTTTTACTAATCTCTTGGCCACTTAATAGAGAATGCAATTCCTTTCTCAGGCAGACACAATACTATGCAGAGTCATTACAATAAACATCTTGCTGGATATGTGGCCTGCTCTCCTTGTCCAGTACATCTGGACTTCCTTTCTGGGTATCCCTACCCCAAGGAGATGACTGAAATAAACTACAAGACTATATCAATGAATTACAAAAGAATTTGATTATTCATAGTTTTATCCATCATTACAAGGTAGCTGAGTGGCCTATGAACTATAATGATTCTGGACATAATAGAATTTTTCTAACAATGCCACTGAAGTCTCTTTAAAACTCTAGTAGGACCCCTATTAAGTAAGCATAAGGATACTACCCTGAAGCCCAATAACCACAGATATGAAGATGGCTATTTTCAGGTATGGGATGAATATCTATGGTTAACCCCCACTATAGGACACCTTAGTAGAAAGGCCCCCATATGTTGGGAATAGCAAAATCACTCCTATTCTTCACTGGCCTAACTCTACTACATAGTTGGGATGGATACCCCCTATATACACAATAACTACAGTCTGAAGATTAATTTGCCACAAACTGGTTTAATTACCTTGGAATTAGATGGGAAGACTCCAGTGACACTCACTGGTCCTGTGGATAGGAAGATGCATGCTGGGATTGTCATGGTTATGAGGCAGAAGTGTCAAAAGTATCGACAAACCAGCAAACTTGCCCTGCCTACAGCACTGATGGTCCAGAAGTGTGTTTCATTGGTGTAGTCATTTGACTTCTATCTTTATCCATTCCCTGGAATTAGAGGATGTCATGCAGCACATTAAGGTTTTCTTTAACTAACTCTACTCAGCAGGCATTAAATGACACTGAGGCTGGTCTCTCTCTTCTGAATGAAGTAAAATTAACGAGACAAGCCATCCTCCAAAATTGGAAGGCATTAGACAATCTAATAGCAGCACAAGTGGGGGAGTACTCGCACAATTATAAAAGTTAAATGTTGTGTGCATATTCCTGATCCTTCTGCTAATATCTCAATAGCTGTATAAGATATTAGACCACAGGTTAATGACTTGTCAGCTTCTGGAATTCCCTGGACTTTCTCTGAAAGGCTATTACTGGCTCCTCCTGGTGAGAAATATTGTTGGCTATATTTATAATTATCCTATTGATTTTATTATTTGATTCATGCATATTTAATTGTTTCTCTGGCCTTGTCTCCTCCAGGCTTAAAGCTGCACATCTACCCAAGACGAGAACATCTGGTGCCTATTGAGGGCTTTTAGATAGGCCCTCTGGGGAGTATCTCTGCCTGCTGATCACAGCTATGACTCTCTTCAGCTGGAAATAGCCAGATTGGTCTTTGACCCTTGCCCCATCATGGGGGGCATATTTAGATAGCTAAGTTAGGTAGAAATATTGTAGGTAGTCAGACAAGGCTGGGCCATCAAGAGATCAATGCACAAGACAACTGTGGCTGGAGGTGCATTCACAGAAGGCCAGGCTTCGAGAAGAGGAAGAACTACTCACTGGCATACTTCCCTAGGAATGAACAGCAGTGACTGATATTCTAAGTAGGCATCAATCACCTTGGGGTGGAGGACGAAACCTCTTTAACCCAGCCCTTCCAAGAAGGTCCTTGTCTGCCCATGTGCACTTGCCCTGTGACTTGTTTCCCCACTTGATCCCCATTTAATCAATCTTACCTTAGCAACCATATTTGTATACTTATTGATTGGCCAAAGTTTTGTCCCACCTCACACCCATTCTATGATTTGCCATTGGATCAATACTACCTAAGTGAATATACTTGTAATCTTACTGACTGATTATAGTTTTGTCCCCACCTTAGGCACACTTCATTTTGTGGCTTTGCTCAATAAAATACTCTTGGGAGGTGGGGTTGGCAGGCAACATACTTTCCAGGCCTTTTTCTGACCTTCTCAGACAGAAGCTTTCTTTCTCTCAATACATTCTTCCTACTTTTAAAAAAAGGATGATACAGGACATGAAGGACTGTTTTGGAGGAGAATTAGAACATATGAAAAGAAAATAATCAGAGGTAGATGATGTCAAAAATTCAGTGGAAAACAGGAGTAGCTGACTTGACTAATGTGAAGAGAGGTGTCATAAATAGAAGATAAGTTTGGTATAGTGTATCATAAACTCAATGATATCCAAAAACAAGATACTAAGTAGATGCTACGTAGATTCAACAGCTGTTAGATGACTCAAAAACCCCCTCAGAATTATAGGGATAAAGGAAAAATTAAAAGACAACTCAAAAGAAATAAATGTGTATTCACTGAAATCACAGAAAATTTTCCAAATCTAAGGTAAGAATTCAGTTTTCAAGTTCAAGCAGCATATAGAAAATCAAGTAGTTATGACCAGAAAAGACTTCTTTATAACTCATCGTAATCAAAATTGCAGAAATTCAATAAAAGAAAAGAATACTGAAAGCTATTTGAGAAAAATGTCAAGTAACCTATCAGGGCAAGCCCATCAGAACAACCACAGATTCCTTAGCACAAACCTTAAGATCCAAGAAAGCCTGCAGTGAAGCTTTTCAAGTCCTAAAAGAATGCAATAGTCATTCCAAAATTTATATTCTGCAAAATCAGCCTTCAAAATTGATGGAGAGGTAAAGCGTTTTCATGACAAAGAAATCCTAAAGAAATACATGGCCGCTAAGCCAGCACTGCAGAAAATACAAAGGGAATCATAGACGCAGACATGGGGGACCCTACCACCACTGAGTCCACAGGGAAGTATACATTTAACTGGGAGAGTAGATAAACAAAATGGGAAAAAAGGAATTAGCAAGGAAAAAACATTCAAAACTGGATTCAACAAACACCTTATAGTGATAACTGCCAATGTCAATGGTCTCAGCTCCCCAGTCAAATGACACAGACTGGTAGATCCGATTAAAAAAAAAACAACAGTACAACTATACATTTCCTGTAGGATACATGTCATCCAAAAGGAAATACACAGATTGAAAGTGGAAGGATGGAAAATGATACTCTGCTCACCTGGGGCCCCATAATAAGCGGGAGGAGATAGCTTGTTTTCAGACACACAGAACTTCAAGACGAAATTGATCAGAAGAAACAAAGGCAACCTCCATGAACTGACCAAGTGAGAGATCAACAGAAAGAGATAACAATTACAAATATCTATGTAGCACATGTCTGCATACCCGATTTTTTTTTATTAGTACTACATGTTCACCATACATAACTATGACATTCATCGCAGGAAATTTGTACCAGTGTGTAATATATCTTAATTCTTTTTTTCCTATTCCCCTCTTTTCCTTTAATCTTTCATCCCCTCCCCATTTACAAAAGCTTTGTTTCCTTCCATTCTCTTCTTAAAATCCCTTTTCCCTTGCTTTTCTTCCCCTTTTCTTTCCATTTGAACGTGTTCTTCCTACTTCTGAAAATCTCTCCTCCGTTGTGCCCCTCATTTACCCTTTGTGTTTCTCACACAAGAGAAATAGTGTGATATTTAGTCTTGTGCTCACCCTAGTTGATAAAACAAAAACTGCTGAATTTAAATGGACAGCTAAACATCAATGTGATCATAGTGGGGGAACTTACAATATATCACTCTTAAGATTAGATAGGTCAACCAGACCCCCCTCAACTCCACAAAAAAATCAACAAAGAAATGTCAGAGTTAAACAACATCATCTAAAATATAGGCTTAACAGAAATCTACAGCTTTTTTTTTTAATCTAGGAGAATACATATTTTTCTTAACAGCACACAAAACTGTTTCTGAATTAGGCTATACGTTAGGCCATAAAACATGCTCAAATAAATACAGAGTTGAAATAATCTTCTTCATATCATGGGATCAGAGCAGAATGAAGCTAGAAATCAATAACAATGAGTCACAGTCACTTTCCACATGCATGGCAGTTATACAATATATTATTGACTAATCAGTGGATCACAGAGGAAATCAGGGAAGAAAGAAAAAAAGTTCCTAGGATCGAAAGACAATGGAAACACAACATAGCAAAACCTAAAGAGACAAAATGAAGTAGGCTCTAAAAGGAAGGTTATAGTTGTAGATGCGCACATCAAAAGCAGAGAGTGATTCCAAATAAATAACCTAATGATGCAACTCATGGTCTTAGAAAGACAAGAATCATCCAAATCTGAAACTCAGATATGGAAAGAAATTATAAAGATCAAAACAATTTAAGGGAGAGAGTATAATTATGATACGAAGGACCAAGGTATCAAAATTTTGGTGTTTTGGAGGTGGAGGAGACAAGAGGGGGGGAAGTGAAGAGGAAGGAAGAAGGATCAAGATGGGTCCGGTCCGTGTGTGTACTAATTCCTTTATGAGGAATGCATTTACCATGCATCACAAAAGTATGCTAATAAAAATTGAGAAATAAATAATCAAATCAGGCCAGTGGTAATTTAGCAATGTAGTTATCACAAAAGGATATAGAAATGTTACTTTTTAAAAAATGATTTATTTGACCCTACATTGGAAAAGTTCCTAGAAACTGAAAAAAACTAGAGAATGAATCTGTCAGAAAAAATAGTGGAGAATAACAACAGCACCAAATGAAAAAAACCTAGCCCTGAACTGGATTATGCTGTTGACTTCATTTTCTTTATTATGGAAAGTGGGGTATAAAGGCTAATTCAATTCGTTGTTAAATGTCTGACCCATAAAGTCAACTCCGTATCATCAGTAAACTGTTACATGAGTAGAAAATCTCCTTATTTTTTCCTTTAATCAGTAAGAGATGCCTGTGTTGAAAAATCTTTGTCATGTAATGAGGCAACCGGTCTATTCATTGTAGCAAATTAAGTCATTATGTGGTGACCTGAGCCATATAAACAACCGTAATTGGATTTCTATGAGCAGGTGAGAATTTTCAAGGGTTATGAGTTCACTTTCACTGGATAATGATAAAGCAGTTTCCTCACAAGTTATTGTTTAGAGAGTTGCTTTTGAATATTTCTGACCTTGTGTAATCACTGTGGTCAAATATTAAACATAGTTATTATAGACCATTAAGCTGTCTTTTAAAATTATTTTAAAAATTAGTACATATATTCACAGTATTATTATGACATTAAAAAGTCATTTCCTTATCTAATCAGCCTGCCATTAAAAAAAAGCAAACCATCCCTTAAGTATGTTAGAGAAGACCTTGGTGATCAAGTCATTCAACTGCTGTAGTTGAGATAAGGGAAAGGAGTATGCAGAGGTGTAATTGTTCAAAGTCACCCAGAATGACAATTTAAACCCAGTTCTTTTCTTTTGTAATTGCCTTTAAAAATGCAAAAGAAAACCACTCAGTACAATAGAGATAAACATTGGTTTAGACCAAAATGGAATACATTATTTAATCATCACTTTACTTATGAGACTTGCTTCCAAATTATTTGGGGCTTAAGTTATAGTTATTAAACAAATTATCAAACACGTACAGAAGGAGATACAAAAAGATAATGGTCATTAATTCTTCTATCATCCAATTTCTGTATCACAGACATCTTGCTAATATTGTGCTTCTCTCTAATAGTGCTCTTTATTGCTTTTGCTGGAATGTATTTTATATTCTAAGTAAAGCCCCAAATATCATGTTAGCTAACTTGAATAACTACTTTACTATGCATCCATAACAGATAAGGATGTCTTAAATGCATATACACTACTTGCATTAATATTAATTTACATTAATTAATGTACATTAATTTCTTAACGTTATTTAATGTCGTGTCCATTTTAAGTTGCCTTGATTGCTTCCAAAATTACTTTTAGTCTTTTAGTGAGGGGCTAAATAAGGTTTTCATAATCCATTTGGTTTTTATATTCTTAAATCCATCTATATTAGTCTCTTTCTTTTCTTCTTTAAACTTTTGTAAAGAATGCTATTTATGTACTGAATAAAACCAAACCATTGTCCTGTAGAATGTGCTGGAATAAATTCAGCATCCCCTCCTTAAACAAATGTGTTGCAGGTTCTATGCCATTCCATGATGAGATATATCATTCTGAATGTTCCTTTTTCAGACAGTATGAACCCGACTTTTTCCTTCTGAAGCTCCTTATCCAATTTTATCTAATAGTCTTAGCACCTCTGATGATCCTTTCCTTGATTCACTATTTTATGAGAGCTTATAAAATTTTCTAATTTTATCATTCTTTCTGCACTTATTAGCTAGAAATGTTCCATGAAAGACTTTTTCCTTAGCAATGGTTGGTTATGGTGACATACAGATTATACAAGAAAGGTGGGCTAGAAGCTTGATTTATTTCCATTACTTATTAATTTTTAGACTAATAGCTGGTTAATACAGTATATTCTAGTCATATCCAATGAATGATTCTTTGGTTTGTTTTTAGTATGGATTTTCAATATAATACACACACATACATATATATGTATATATATAGAGACATATATATTTTAATCACATATTATTTTTATTTTTTTTGGATGCTCATAGTGTCACATCTGGGGCCACCAAGACTCTCTCCATATTGCTTTCTGTGTTCCATTGATGTCTTATTTTCTGGCCCCGTCGAAACCAATATATAAGTAAAAGAGATAAAAACATGTGCCCTAGACATTCAAAGGAATACATTCTAGTCTCTTAACAATTTATAAAGAAAGATTATTCTTTTTTTTTAGTGAAGACACAATATTGGAATAAATATTTGGAGTATTTTTGTATATATATTTAAAAGCCAACCATTTTATATAATGTTACAGTCACACCTTAAAATGTAACCTTCATCTTATAGCAAATGGTGTAGACATGTACAGTCTATGGTACACACTATCTGTTAACCATCCCTTTCATGTGCTGAGAATGTAGACTTCAGAGAGCATCCGTCTGCTTCTGATTCCATTTTACATTTAAGAAAATCAAAGCACAATGGAATCAAATGGTTTGTTCTGTTATCAGTACTATGCCATCACTGAACGCCAGAACTAGGACAGCAATATTTTCCAACAGAAAAATAATGCAGATCTCTTATGTAATTTTAAGATTTCTGCCACTTGTACTTTCATCTTTACAGCACATCTCTGTTTGGACTAGAAATTGCAGATGCTCAACTTGGCATGGTAGCACGCATGGAACCTGTGGGAGGATCATAGGTTCAAGATCAGCCTGGGCAATTTGGGAAGACTCTAACTCAAGTAAACAATAGACTAAAAAATTACAGATGCTCAGGAGCCACATGGCCAATGACTGTGGTATTGGCTAGACAGGTCCAAATCTCAAGCTCAAACTTTCTCTGCCTGAGCATATGACATTAGTATTTTCTATATCAGAAATAGTAGCCTTATAACATAGGCAGTGGGGTTACAAAGTATAGTAAATGTTTTGTTTTGTTTTTTTGAAACAGGGTCTTGCTAGCGGGTTCAGGCTACCCTTAAACTCATTAGGTAGCCCAGGCTGGCCTTGAACTCATGGCAATCTTCCTGCCTCAGCCTCTCCTGTGATGGGATTACGTGTATGTGACACCACGCAGCTTGCTAGGGGGTTCAGGCTATCCTTAAACTCATTAGGTAGCCCAGACTGGCCTTGAACTATGGCAGTCTTCCTGCCTCAGCCTCTCCTGTGATGGGATTACATGTACGCAACACCACGCAGGGCTGTAGATGATTTAAAGAATTTATTAGGGTCAATTGTGACTAAGGTGGAATGGGACACGCAGCATAACTTTTTGAGTAAGTTTATGGGTACAATTTAGATGCACATAAAGATCACATGTGTCACAGGGAACTTGTACCTGTACATGGTATGTTTGGTTCTTTTTTTTTCCCATTCCCTTCCCCTCCCCTCAACCCCTCTTACCCTCCAGTTTACACAGCTTTGTTTCCAATTTATCTATTTTCTCTTTTCCCTTCCTCACACTCCTTGCTCCCCTTTCCTTTTAAATAATTTATTCCCATTTCACAGCATCTGTTATGTATTTTGGTCCTTGTCTACACTTTCAGTGTCTCATACCGGAGAAACTATGCAATATTCTCCCACGTGTGTCCATTTCATTTCACCTAAGGGTACAGCACAATGTTTTGCGACCCTGGCTTCCTGTTGGATGACACTTGGCAGCAGGACTCACAGTATTTTCTAATCACACAAAAGAGGACTTCCACAACTGTTTCCCAAAGTCACAGTAACGATGGAGTAAATGTGTTTGAAATGAAGGGGAGTATTTTGAGGAGATTAATGGCAATGTGCCTTTTACTTTAATACATTTAAAAATTTTAGACATTCATTGTGTATTTTGATTGTCCCTTGTGTATGAGTTATGAAATTGTGCACCTTGAGACTATAACATTATGAAGTAACTCAGACACAGAAGCTCTCTCTCTCTCTATGTGTGTGTGCAGATCATATAAGTGACTTTAAGATTTCTAGAAACCACTTATACTTTCATCTTCACATCACGTCTATAATACATATATTTATATATCAGGTAATATGAAAAGAGGGAGAGAAAATGTATTATGATCCGGCGTGGACAAAGTATCTAAAAATGTATCTTTTCTTCGTACAATTGTCTTACATATTTTGCATATTCTTTGGCCTATTAGTCTAGTTTTCAATCTGTATATCTGATAATTTTATATTAAAATAAATACAATATAACTACAATAAAATAATAGAATAGAATAGAATGCATTTGATGTTAAAAAAGGGGTGGAGAGAATGGGAAAAGGAATGTAAACGTATTATGTCTCTAATCAATTCCCTACAGTGGGTGTAGCCATTATGTACTGCGAACATGTACCGGAAAGCATCAGAAATGTTTTTCCATCTTGAAAACAAATGTCACCAGTCATTTTGACGTGTTTTTGGGAAAGGCATTTCTAGGTGTGCCTTCTTCAGAGACTGTCCCTTCTGGAAACTAGCAGTATTTCGTCAGTGAAAAGTCTTAAATTCAAATTATGTTAGCCAGCTTCCCATCCCTGTACCAAACCAGCTGAGATAACAGATTTCTAAGGAGGAAATGACTTGTCTTCTGGCTCATGTTTCCGATGGTGTTAGTAGTCTGTCTGCGTTGGGGCTGTGAGGAGGCCGCACATCTGGCAGAGGCGTGTGGGGGACACTGCTCCCCTCAAGGCGGCAGGAAGGAGGAGAAAGGGAGGGCCAGGGTCCCCAATCCCCATCAGTGGTGGGCTTCTGGTGCTCTTCCTTCCACTCCCTGGCTCTCACCACCTCCTACTGGGGTCATTAGCCAGGTGCCACTCCTGTAACGTACAGGCCTTCGGGGACGCTTACCCAAACCATAACACGAGTACTCAGCAGGACACAAAATGATAATTACAATAATGGAAATTTTTAGATGTTTTGTGGATAGGATTTTTGATTTATTTATTTATTTTTTCAAACAGGACATCATTAGAGAAGATCAAACTTGTGGTCTATCTCTAAGAGAAGCACACGTTTCTGCAACACACATTAGCCTCTTTCCTGTCCTCAACATACTTTCACAGTGAATTTGCCTTCAGCATATTTATATTTTTAAATGCTGTCACTTTAAAATAAAGGGATCGGTATACTGTGGCTTCAGGATCAAATAAATTCTCCAGCTTTATTTTAAGGGGAGCAGTTTTCTCCCAACCTTAGTTTGTATTTTTGTCCATTGCCAATCCTACAGAGGCAAAGATTTCTTTGGTGTTTCCTTTAGTGTTTATCTTCAGAATTGTAAATAAGGGATGGGTTGTTAGTATGATTCTTGGTTCCTCACTTTTTAGCACTTTATTGTGACCCTTCTACTATGGAAGAAAAGGGTCATCTTTCTTTTTTCCTCTCACTCAGCCTCTTTCATCTCACATGATTTGATGACGCTCCTGTCCCACCACTTTGAGCCCTGCTATAAACTCAACAGGCACATATATTCAATTGTCAGAAAATTAAATATTTATCTAATGTAGTGGATGTCTATAGACAGCATTCTTGCCTTGTTCATGTGCTACGTGATAACTATTTTTGTCTTGTAAACTGTTTTTCTTGTTGGAGTTACTTTTGTTGTTTTATTTAGGTTTTTAAGCATCAAAACCCACGCTCACTTGAGAAACGCAGCTTGATCTTTTGCCTGTAGAATGAATAGATGAGAAATTGACTGAAGGAGCAATGTAAAGGAGAAAAGCAGCTAAGAAGAGGGAAGAACATATTCAAAGGGCCTGTGGCTCTAGGGCAATGGTAGATGAGGAATGATGAGAGGAACCCTGTGAGTACAACTTGGAGATCAAAGGAGAGAGAGGTGGAATAAACTGCTTAGGTTAAGGAAAACCCAGGCTATCCATAGTTTTCAGGCAATATTAATAGTTTGGTCTTGATCTCAGTTATATTTAGGGTCACATGTAAACCTTTCTCCTTGTTCTGTGTATTCCTTCATATACGTATAAGAATGTTCAATTTTGATTGAGTTACTTAGGGTCTTTTCTGTCATTTGCTACTGAAAACAACTGATTTAGGAGCGGTCTTGCACATGCATTTGGGTGTCAGCATTCAGTGAGATTAGGGTTCTTTACACTGCTTGTTCTGTTGCCTGGCGATTGCCTAGAGCTGCAAATACGCTGCGCAGAAGATTGCTTGTATCTGCAGTACGAAGTTGTTCTTTGTTTCCTTTAGTAGTTGTTGCTTTCGAATCAGTTTACCATTGCCATTTTCCAGGTACGGTTCTCAAGTTCAATCTCTTTTCAGTCATGTCTTTTATTATATCAAAACAGAACCTTTTTGATATATTCTCTCTTAAGTCTTTAGAACTCCAAGTATGATAATTGTCACTGCAGGAATCTGCTGCAATTCATTTGTTGAGGCTGTTTCCGTTTATTCAGAAATTGTAGTTTTCACAAGTGGAGCAACAGTCATAATGTGTGACTACAGTACCCTTTGCTTTCCCACTACCTGAAAAGGGAAATTTTGTCTCTACTAACAATGTCACCTCTCTCTTTCCCCATTTTGCTAATCAGACTGATCAGTGAGGTACAAATGGGCATGGATTATTGCAGAAAGGGCTGAGAGACGCTGCAAATGGAGAAGGAAGCACGTTAATTAAGTAACAAGTAAATTAAAATAGTATTGCTCATAAAGGGGAGTTTGGGAAAAGACTGAGAAAAGTCATGTGTAGGAAGATGGGATATTGGTTGAATTTTTTTCCAGATAATGTAGAATGAAGAATATGGAGAACAATTTTAAGCAGTTAATGTGCAAACTGGGGATGGAGAGAAATGAAAGAAGAGGCATTTATAGTGCAAAGCATTGAGTTTTCCTAATTTACTCTTATTTTTACTTAATTAACATGTGCATTTGCTATGTATCAGTTAAAAGAAAAATATATCAAAATAAGGTAAAGAAAAATAACAGTTCAAAACAGTTGGACAATGAATTGAATAAGGTGTTTGAGACAGTAACACAATAACAAATTGAAATGTAACTTGGCTAATGCTTTCATTTAAGAAAATGTCTCTTTTACTTAAGAGCATGATCTCTAGTTGCATCCATTTACCTATAAAAACCTCAAGTCTATCTTTTTTCTAGCTGAATAGTATTCCATTGTATAAAAACAACACATCTTTTTTATCCATTCCTCAGTTGATAGACATTTGGATTGTTTCCAAGATTTAGTTATGCCAACTTGTGCTGCTATAAACATGGATGCACATATATTGCTCTTTTACAGTTAATGCTTAATCTTTTTTCTTTTTGTCCAATTTTGCACGCTTATATCTGATAATCTGAACAACTAATTTGAAGACAATAATATATAATATAGCAACCCTTGGTGAATTCCTACCATCTCATCTAGTGAAGCTCTGTATCATTTCTAATTTTTTTCTTTCTTTTTTGATTCTCTTCAGTGGTTTGAGCAAGCTTGCATTCTTACATCTGGTAATCTGAGCAACTTCGTTGAAGATGACAATGTGTAATACAACAGCCACTGTTAAGTACTATCACTTTTTCCTGAAACACTGTATCATTTTTATTATTTTTGCTTTGTTTTATTTCTGTCTATGTTGGTTGATATTGATCTTTTTTATTATTCTCTTCAAAATAAAAAAAATAAAGAGGAAAATGTCTAAATAGATTATAAAATATACCACAAACATTAAGCTAATATAGAAACTTATGAATCAGTGAAACGCTAGAGGACTGAAAGAATGAATATTTATATCATGTATAATTTAGGTAGTTCATCAAATTATGCATACTGACTACTTGATAAGTAAAAGTAATTCAAAATTAACTAATTCGAAATTAACTTCTAGGTATAGTAATAACTCTGAGACAGTATTTCTGTGTATGATCTTTAAAGGCTGACTGAAGCAGTTTCACCGAATTATTCTTTTCAAAAAGGAGATGCTGGGAAAGAGAGAATGGGAGAGAGTGGGAGGGGAGGGAACAGGAACTAAGTGTGGATCCATGTACCGGTTCCCCACAATGAATGACGTCACCATGTATTGCAAACGTGTACTAAACATTTAAAAATGTATTAAAGATTTAGAAATATAAAAAATAAAAAGGAGATAGAAAATGATCATAGGTGCACAAAACAGTCTATTATTTTGTAATATCCCAATTCCAATTTATTTATCTTGTGCCAAGCCCTAAAACTATGTAAGACACATGAGATAAAATCTCAGAATTCTTACTTCCCCTGTGATCCCTTCTATCCCTAAAAACTTGCAAAGTTTTCTTTTCAGGTCTTGTGACAATGAGGTAGCTCTTGAATGCAAAGATGCAGCCTAGGATTCTGCACTGGAGGGCAAGGTGGAGAAGACCTCCACGGCCACCGGGACTTTCCCTTGGGGATGTGGTAGACAGGAGGAAAGGTGACCCACACACTAGAAAGCACTTGCATGCTGAATGTAGGACATGGCTTCATGGACTGTGTCAGGGAGGTTTCTGGCCAGAAAAGCCACAGTGAAGCTCCTCACAGCTAGGGAGGCCAGACATGCCAGGTACAGCAGAAGGCAGTGACAGCCCTTGTTGCCCACGATGTTAATGTGGTCGTGTTCAGAATGTGCATCTATAGCAGTAACGGGGGAGATGTTCCCAGCCAGTGTGCACAGAGCGTAAGTTAGAGCAGGTAGTAATAACAGAGTTAGAGCCTCCTGATATCCGCATCCACCCGCCTGTTGCTCTTTCTAGTTTCATAGCCTTGAAGGCCTGTAGTGCAGTAACGGTTTGGGCCAAAACAGCGGAAATGGCCACAGTGAATGCACGTTCAAATGTTACTTGCTGAAGCTCAAACGGAATCAGAACTAAGGCCCCTCCCCCGAATCCCCAATCCACTGTTGTGAGGCTGAGCCATAGGGAGCCTGACTTAAATTCAAGTAACATATTTGTACAAAGATTTGGTGGCAGCTGATAGAACTACAAGTAATTTTCTGTACATGCGTGTGCCGGTGGTGGAGTTCTTTATGGGTTTAAGGAAATATGCCGTGTATGTGATTTGGAAGAAGGCAAGAGAAAGAGCTTATCTTTCTGCCTAAGAACATTATGGGCTCAAGATTTTTGAGCAGGTATCCCAAGAGATCGGAGATCCACGGAGATAGAGGGCCAAGCATGAGGAGAAAGGCCGGGACTCTGAGGCCGAAACGCTGCCACTGAAAATTCCTAGCAGCAAAGATGGCTTTGAAATTTTTAAGAACGGGGCTGGGTTGTATCAGATTTAGGACTACTTGCCTAGCTTGATGCCGTGGTGAAATCCTCCTTTGTCACCACCAGCTCTGCCTTTGGGGGAACACAGCTTTGGAGACGTTGAGGTTCACATAAGATTGAAGGGAGGGAAGGGATTGGAAAGAAAAGAAGAGGAACCAGGATATGTTATGTATAGGTACAAATTCCCCAGGATGAGTGTGATCATTATGTAGATCGAAGTTCTACCAGTCAATTTAATAAAAAAAAGAAAGCAAAGAGGCTAGAATGAGCGAGAATGAGACTTTTGTAGGAACTTGAAGTGAAATAAATAGGAACAAAGAGAACATAAGTCCCTGAAACTCTGTAGCAATCTCCTGAAAAGCATTATGAATTGGGAGCATGTGTATTGGAGGCCCCGCACTGTGAAAGGGGAAGCATGCAAAATTGGTCAAAAGAAAAATTTAAGCATTTTTTTGGTTTTGAAACCCTGTGTCGTTTTTATTGTTTTTGCTTTTGTCCATGTTGTTATTTTGCTTTTTTTCTTCATTCTCTTTAAAATAAAAAAAAGGAAGCAGAGCTACAGGTCATGAGGATATGCAGCTTATTTCCAATCATCATGTCATTATGGCCATTTCTATGGATGTTTTTCTGTCTTTCCTCTTGTGTTTTTTCCTTCTTGTCTGCCTTTCTCCTTTCTCTTTCTTCTCCCTTCTCTGCTCTCTTTCTTCCTTTTCTCGGTGGTACTACGTATGAACACAAAGTGCTCTGCAGGCCAGGCAAGCACCCTGACACTGAATTATAACCTCACCCCTTTATTTTCATTATTTTTTATTAGTACACGTTTGCTGTCCATGCAGTTGGGAAGCAGAAGGGAAAGTGATTTAAAAAAGAAACAAGCTTTGTTACGTACATGTCCCCCTCCCCAAGATGACTGTAAAATGCTTGTACTACAAATACAAACCAATTTTAAAAAATTGAAAAATATGTTATGCATATGTACCCTCTTCATTTTGTAATGTGAGAAAGTGTTCCACTAAGTTGGTCAGGCTGACCGCAAAGTTGGCGGCTCTCCCGCCTCAGTCTCTTGAGTAGTTGGGACGATAGGTATTGTCCGTCACATCCAGCTGGTTTTCATTATTTGTACTTGCCATGCAGTCACTCCAGAAAGAATTTGCAAGGGCGTCCTTTCTATCTGGAAATAAGTGATAGTTGAATTGAGTTTAAGTGAAAAACTTCGTTATACTTCTAAGAGCAAAGTTGGCAAAAGAACAAGACGACTAATTTTATGGCGCTAGAAGGGTTCCCCGGGAAACCCGAGATTAAATACCTCGGACAGTTTGTTAAGGGCTCTGCTCTCTTAGTGTGTGCTAGATCAGCGCAGCTGCAGGCAATTTGCAGGAGACTGGCAGCGAGTGGGACCGGCACCGAATGCTAAGTGAGGCCGCCGCTCCGCAGCCTTTGACATTCATCCTTTTCCCATCCAGATGGCTCGCATTGTCTTTCTGGGCCTCTTCCTGTGCAAAGTGGCCACGCTTAACAGCCCGGTGCGTTAGCGTGGGAAGCAGTTTCAGTATTCATCCAGCAGTCCAACTAGTTCCACTTTTCATGGAAGAGGAAATGGAAACCCAAAGCGGGGAAATATCATGGTCAGAACGACCGCCTTATTTTGTCTCACAGCTGAGACAAGAACAGTTTTTTTTTTTTTTTTTAATCTCTTGGATCTCAGCCTGGTGCTCACTCTGGTTCACCAGAATTTAATAATTCGGGGAAAATATAGCACAGAATCTAAAGAGAGATGATCGCAAAGTCCAGCCTTATCTCTGTTATTTAATAGTGAGACGACCTTGGACTGTTAATCTTCAGTAGTCTCAGTTGTAAATGAGGATGATAATAGAATTTCTATCACAGGTGGTTGCAACAGTGTTTATACTAGTATTTAATGCATTTAGCATGGTGTCTTATACATAGTAAATGCTCCGTTATCTCGTTTATCATTATAAATTAAAACCCTTTCACACTGAAATATCAAATCCCTCCCTCCAATTTTGAGCCAGGGTTTTTGCACTGAAATACATTTCAAGCCTTTTTTTTTCCCTCTCTTTTTCTTGTTTTGAGAAATTGCTAAATTTTGTTAAATGGCATAGGCAGGGCTTAAACTTGCAACCCTCCTGCCTCAGCCTCCCACATTTCTGGGATTACAGGCATGTCCCACCACATATGGTTAAGAGTTGGGTTTTAAAGAAATAGGTATTTTGTTCATGAGTATCTGCACCAGGAATTGAATAATGTTGCACGAGGGCCCACTCTAATGACCTGATAGTAACTCATTTTAATGTGTAGTAACCCTATTTCCCAAAAGGTCACACATTCTGATGGACTGCGGGTCAGAACTTCAACATATGAATGTTTGGAGACCACAATTCTATCCAATAACATCTTGTAAATAAAGTTGTCTTTTTATTCGCTCATGTGAGATAGGTAATGTGCCAACATCATGGGAGCCACATCTCATGCAAATGGCATTAACTCCCCATCATCATGCTCGAATAAAGTTATTTTTAGCACAATGAAAACAGAATAGATTTGAGAGGCAAGTGGTGAATTTTACCTACACTGGAGGTAAGATAGCCTTTTTTGGATAAGCTTAAGTGTTTTGCCTGTGGTAGGTGCTCAGCAAATTATACCCGTCAAATTTTCATCCATCTGGTATTTAAAATGAATTTGTCTGCAAAATCCTCTGTGAGTCCAGCGTGGCTGAGGCCTGGGAAGCGGAGAGGATTTTGAGTGGGCTGCTGCTGGAATCCAGTTGCTGCTGGCCGAGGGTCCTGAGAACAGCTGCCTGCTCAACCTCAGCAAAAATAATGGATGCTGCAGACACTGAGGTATTACTGTACAAGGAGGAAGGATGGAAAATACAGAGGAAATGGACAGATTTCTTGATACATATGAACTACAAGAGCTGAATGAAGATGATATAAAAATCCTGAATAACCTTATATCAGCAAGAAATTGAAAATGTGATAAAAAAAAAACTTGCCAATGAAGAAAAGCCCAGGTCCTCAGGATTTACAGCTGAATTCTACAAGAAATTTAGAGATTTAACACCAATACTTCTCAAATTCTTTAAGGAAATTAAAAAAGGAGGAATTCTCCCAACTCACTCCTGGAGGCAAGTATTATCCTGATACCAAAACCAGAGAAAGATCCAACCAAGAAAGAGAACTACAGGCCAATCTCCCTCATGAACATAGATGCAAATATTTTCAATAAAATACTAGCAAACAGAATGCAACAAATCATTAAGAAGATTATACACTATGACCAAGTGGGATTCATCCCAGGAAGGCAGGGTTGGTTCAATACATGCAAATCAATTAATGTAATACACCACATCAATAGAACCAAAGACAGAAATCACATGATCATCTCAACTGATGCAGAAGGCTGGGATATAGCTCAGCAGTACAAGTGCCTGCCTGGCAAGTGCAAGGTCCCGAGTTTGATTGCTGGTACCAAAGCAAAACAAAACAAAAACCAGAAAAAAACGATTGATGCAGAAAAAGCTTTTGAGAAAGTCTAACAATTATTCATGATAATAACCCTACAGAAAATTGGCATAGATGGATTTTACCTCAATATGATAAAAGCCATCTATGACAAACTAACAGCTAATGTCATTCTAAATGGTCAAAAACTAAAAGCTTTCTCTTTCGGTCAAGATTTTTTTTTTTTGGAGGTACCAGAGATCAAACTCAGGACCTTGTGTTTGCCAGGCAGGCACTTATTCCACTGAGCTATATCTCCAGCCCCTGAAAGCTTTCCCTTTAAAGTCAGTAGCAAGACAAGGATGTCCACTGTCACCACTTCTATTCAACATAGTTCTGGAAATATTAGCCAGAGCAATTAGACAAGAGAGAGAAATAAGAGGAATAAGGATAGGAAAAGAAGAAGTGAAATTATCATTATAGACTGATGACATGATACTTTACATAGAAGACCCAAAAACTCCACCACAAAGCTTATAGGTTTAATAACCAAATTCAGTAGCATAGCTGGATATAAAGTCAACACTCAAAAATCAATAACATTCCTGTACATAAACAACAAGCAGACTGAGAAATTAGTGAAACCACACCTTTCATCATAGCATCTAAAAAAATGAAATACTTAGGAATCAATCTAACAAAAGAAGTAAAAGATCTATACAGTGAAAATTACAGTACTCTGAAAAAAGAGACCAAAGAAGATTTCAGAAAATGGAAAGATATTCCTTGCTCATGGACAGGAAGAACCACCATTGTGAAAATGGCCATACTGCCAAAATTTTTGTACAGATTCAATGCAATCCCCATTAAAATTCCAATAGTATACCTCACAGATATAGAGAAAACATGCCTAAAATTCATCTGGAATCAGAAGAGGCCTAAAATAGCAAAAGCAATCCTGGGAAACAAAGGAAAGGTAGGAGGCATCACAATCCCTGACTTAAAATTATACTACAAAGCTATTGTGATAAAATCAGCATGGTGCTGGCAAAAAACAGACCTGAAGATCAATAGAACAGGTTAGAAGATGCAGACATAGCTACAAATACACTCAGCCACCTTATTTTTGACAAAGGGGCCAAATATGTTCACTGGAAGAAAGATAGCCTCTTTAACAAATGGTGCTGGAAAAACTGGCTTTCCACACACAAAGACTAAAACTAGCCCTATGTCTATCACTATGCACTAAACTGCAGTCAAAATGGATCAAAGATCTAAGTATCTAAACAGGAACTCTAAATCTGCTGGAAGAGAAAGTAGGTAGAACTCTTGAAGACATATAGGTAGGCAGAGGGTTCATGAACAAAAACCAAACTGCATGGGAAATACTTCAAAGAATCAACAACTGGGATCTCATCTTATTGAAAAGTTTCTGCACATCAAAAGAAATCACTAACAGAGTGAAGAGAAAACCCACGAATTGGAAAAGATTTTACCCAAGTGCCCCTGAAACAAAGGACTTCTATCTAGAATATATAAAGAATTAAAAACAATCAGGCCCCACATATTCAAAGACCTAATCCAAAAATGGGCAGCTGAGATGAACACACACTTCTCAGATGGAGAAATACTAACGGTGAACAAATATATGAAAAATGTTCAACATTATTAGTCATTTGAGAAATGCAAATTAAAACAACATTGAAATTTCATATCAGCCCACAAAGAATGGCTATGATTAAGAAGTCCACCAATGACATGCTGCAGAGGCTGTGGGAATAAAGGAACACTTCCCCATTGCTGGTGGGAGTGTTGATTGGTGAAACCACTGTGGAAATCAGTCTGGAGATTCCTCACAAAACTAGGATTGGAAGTGCCACTCAACCCAGCTATTCCCCTTCTGGGTATTTTTCCAGAAGAATTAAAAACATCACACCACAGTGATATATGTGCACCCATGTTTATAGCAGCGCAGTTTGTCATAGCTAAATCTTGGAAACAACCCAAATGCCCATCAACTGATGAATGTATAAAAAAGGTGTGGGATTTCTATACAATGGAGTATTACTCAGCTATAAAAAGACACTCTCAAGGCGTTTGTAAGTAAATAGATGCAGCTAAAGACCATACTCATAAGTGAAATAAATTGGACTCACACGTGTAAGCATCACATTGTCTCCCTGGTGTAAGAACATGAAAGAATAAATACAACCCAAAATGTACAATAGATAATAAGGGAAAGAAACTGCTCAAAGGAAGGAACATCTGGGATGAGTGAAAGAAGAAATAGTACTAAGGCAAATTTTATAGGCACACACACAAACACACACGCACACACACACACACACACACACACACACACACATATATATACACACACACACATATATATGGGTAGATGGTACAACTGTGTTGGTGGTGTCTGATGGTTTGTTGGGAACAGTTAATGTTTAAAAGCCTTTTTCCTATTATTTTGACCAATTTTGCATGCTTGTGGCTGGTAATCTGAGCAATTTATTTGATGACAACAATTTGCAGTATAACAACCAATGGTGAATTCCTAAAATCCTGCCTAGTGCCACTATGTGTTGTCTCTAATGTTCTTTTAAATTATTGTTTTCTTATTCTCTTTAATGATTTGATCAATCTTCTATTCTTACATCTGGTAATCTGAGCAACTTCGTTGAAGATAACAATATGTAATATAACAACCACTGTTAATCCCTATCATTGGGTTTGAAACTCTGTATCACTTCTAATGTCCTGGTTTTGTGTTGTTTGTATTCTGCTTTTTTAAAAAAATTTTTATACTATTTTCTTTAAAATTAAAGAAAAAAACATTGCGGGGCAACCCACTTGGGCCCCCTCTGTGCCTCTCTTGGACAGAAGCTTTCTTTCCCTCAATAAATATATTCTGCTATTAAAAAAAAACCCTCTGTACCAAGAAAATTTCTTACAGTAGGCAAATTCTACTTTTTGTATTATATCTCTGTGTTCAGTTCATATGTAATACAGCTGTGCTCTGGAGTGTAACATTTGTATTACTGTAGATTAAAAGTAATAGGCTTTGCTTTGTAAAAGCAGATTTTTGTCCTTACCTACTCTTGCTTGTTTCAGAAAATAGATGAGTTTACATTCCTCACCAATTTCCAAAGACTTAGAGGCTCTAAGTCTTTATTAATTAATTATTAATTTCTCATTAATTCCATTTTTTTTAGTATCTCAGACTCATTAGAACAATATCACGTGGTAGCAAACTACTGACCTAGGCTGGGTCAGGAAACTTGGACTGACATTCTCAAGCGAGTGCTTCTAGTCTGTTTCGGTTGCTATAGCAAACTACCACAGATGAGTGAGCAGAACCTACAGAAATTTATTTCTCATGGTTCTGGCAGCTTGGAAGTTCAAGATCATGGAGTTGGCAGATTCAGTGTTTGGTGAGGGCCTGCTTCTGAGTAGACAGCTGTCAGCTCATAGTAAGCTCGTGTGGTGGGAGGGAGGATGGCTCTTTTTGGCTTCTTTTGTAGGGGCATTAATTCTGTTCACCAAGGCACTGCATCTTGGTTACTTTTCTCTCGTTGCTGTGACAAAATACCCAACGCCCAAAATGAAGGAAGGAAAGGTTTATTTAGCTTAAAGTTTGTGGAGGTTTCAGTCCATATTTGGCTGGTTCTGAGGCAGAATCAGAAGGCTACAGTTCATGGCAGCAGAAGATAGCAAAGCAGCAAGAGACAAAAGCGAGAAATGGTGGGCAAGCAGCCTCTTTCCGTCCCTTAAATTGTAAACAGGCTACCCCCACCCAAGGGGTGTGTAGCTCTCACACAGTCTCCATGCCCTCCTCTTCCACAGACTCAGGATGTGTACAAAGTAAGCACCCTGGCTTCCTGCTGAGTCACTCAGCCAAACCTCTAGACTCCCCAAGTTGACACACTGTATCAACCATAACACACTGCCTGAAGAGCTCATCTAATGTCATCACTGTGGAGGTTAGGGTTTCAACATATGAATTTGAAGGGACATAGCATTCATACCATTACACTTTTAAAATTCCATTTTGTATTGTGTGAGATGAAGACATAACTGTCAGTCCCCAGACCAGTGCCAGCCAGCTGCTTATTCTTGTAAATAAATTTTTTCATTTGAATGCAACCGTTCTCATACAGAAGATACTGTGCACAGCTGTTTTTAAAGGACAATGACAGAACTCTGTCATTGCTCTAGAGATAGGTGGCCTGCAAAACTAAAATGTTTATTGTTTGACCCTTATAAAGAAATCTGTCAACTTTTGAATTAAATTATTGCTACAGTTCTGCTTGGTTTATAGCAATTTATTACTGAGCGCTATAAAATGAAGATTCGTGGTCATATTAGTGTGTATAAAATAAAGTGGAAACAATTTAGATTAATATGATGAGTATCTAGGGATATGGTATTATTCTAAGACCTGGAGGATTCGTATGAGTCAAGACAGGTAGGAAAAGGGAGCTGAGTGTTCTAAGCAAATACTCAAATACTCAAATACTTTGAGAGATTTCATTTCCACAGGGAAATATGGTGGGTCAATAGATGAAAATATGAACAAATAAATAATACCATTATTATTATTATTATTATTATTATTGCTACACATGAAGTGGGATTAAAACATTAATGACATAAATCAGTGGCCCTATGGTTTTTCCACAGCAAATTAATCGCACATAATCAGATTTCATTAACCTGTTTTAGCAGGGACCAGTGAACTTTTTCTTAAAGAGACAAATAGGAAACATTTCAGTCTTTGCCAGCCACACAATCTTTGTCACAATTTCTCTTTACCCTCCTTGTAGCATGGAAGCTACTACAGTGAAACGAACAAGCACTGGCCACATTTCAAGAAGACTAATGGATTCTGGATTTTGGATTTTATTTTCATGTATCATAACATACTTTTGTTTTTGATTTTTTTTAAAAGTATAAGAACAAAAACATATTAACAAACAGACACAAAGTAGCATAAGAATAGTACAATCAAAACTGAGTTACAGATAAGGTGACAGAGAATCAACAATGGTTGTTGCATTACATATTGATAACTTCTAAGTATATTCAGGAAAACAGATGTAGACATGCAAAATTGATCAAACAATTAATCATCAACTATTCCTTCCAATAAAGTGACCTAAGTCAGTAGTACAACTATGTTAGATATGCTGCATATACATACGTAATTATTTACATACATAGATAATTATCCCTTCCTTTTTCATTTTTTTTCTTCTTTTCCTTCCCCTCTTTTAATATAATTTTTCTTAAAGTGTGAAAGCAAAAAGAACTACATCAACAACAACAGAAAAAAAAAACGGAAAGCATTAGCAAAGAGACACAAAGTAGCACAATAACAGTATAATCAGAATTGAATTATAGACAAAGTAACAGAAAACCAACAATAGTTGTTGCATTGCATATTGATATCTTCAAAATGTATGCTCAGGAGAACACATATAGACATACAAGATTTATCAAACAACCACTCATCAACTATTCCTTACCATTAAGTGACATAAGACAATAGTAGAACCATGTTAGCCATTCTGCACATATGTATATACATACATACATACATACGTACATTTTTGCCTCTTTCTTTTCTCCTTTCCCTCTTCCCATCTGTTCTTTACTTTTGAACAGATTACCTTCATGTCTCTTAGTTTATATTCCCACCCTCAGGTTCTTACACCAGTGACACAATACGTTGCCTGCACATGTACGCCTGATTTACTTCACTTATGAGTATGATGTCCAATTGTGACCATTTGCATACAAAGGCCCCAAATCTGTCCCTCTTTATAGCTGAATAATATTCATTATATAAAAATGCCACAGTTTTTTAATCCAGTCTTCTGTGGATGGACATTTCGGTTGCTTCCACAATTTAGCTATTACAAATTGCGCTGCTATAAACATGGCTGCACATATATCAGTGATACGATGCTTTCAGATCTTCTGGGAAAATACCCAGAAGGGGAATAGCTGGTTTGAATGGAATCTCTAGACCTAGTTTTCTAAGAAATCTCCAAACTGCTCTCCACAGTGGTTGCACCAGTCTGCACTCCCACCAGCAGTGTAAGAGAGTCCCTATTTCTCCACAGCCTCGCCAGCATTTGTTATTGGATGATTTTTTAATACTGGCCAGTCTTACTGGGGTGAGATGAAATCTCAGTGTTGTTTTTATTTGCATTTCTCGGATGACTAAGGATGTGGAACATTTTCCCAAATATTTATTTGCCATTTGTATTTCTTTGTCTGAGAAGTGTGTATTCATCTCAGATGCCCATTTCTGGATTGGGTCTTTGAATTTGGACAGGTACATGTTTTTTTAATTCTTTGTATGCTCTAGATAGAAGACCTTTGTCTGAGGGACAGCCAGCTAGGATTTTTTCCCAATTTGTGGGTTTTCTTTTTACTTTGCTGGTGATTTCTTTAGATGTACAAAAACTTTTCAGTAAGATGAGGTCCCACTTATTGATTCTTTGAAGTGTTTCCCTTGCAGTTTCATTTTTGTTCATGAACTCTCTGCCTACTCCTATGTCTTCAAGATTTTTACCTGGTTTCTCTTCCAATAGATTTAGAGTTTCTGTTTTAATATTGAGATCTGTGATCCATTTTGACCTGAGTTAGGCGCATGGTGATAGACTTGGGTTTATTTTCAGTTTTCGGCAAGAGGCAAGCCAGTTTTTCCAGCACCATTTATTAAACAGGTCATCCTTTTTCCAGTGAGTTTGGTTGGCCCCTTTGTCAAATATTAGGTGGCTGAGTGTGTTTTTCGTTGTGGTTGCATCTTCCAGTTTGTTCCATTGATCCTCAGGTCTGTTTTTTAGCCAGTACCAGGTTGATTTTATTACAGTAGCTTTGTAGTATAATTTCAGGTCAGGGATTGTGATTCCACCTGACTTGTCCTTGTTGCCCAGGATTGTTTTTGCTATTCTGTGTCTCTTCTGGTTTCAGATGAATTTAAGGCATATTTTCTTTAGATCTGTGAGGTATGCTAATGGTAATTTAATGGGAATTGCATTGAATCTGTACAACAGTTTTGGTAGTATGGCCATGAATCTGTACAACAGTTTTGATAGTATGGCCATTTTCACAATGTTGGTTCCTCTTAACCATGAGCAGGGGATGTTTTTCCATTTATTGAAATCCTCTTCGATCTCCTTTTTCAAATCTCTTTTTTTTTTTTTTTGCGGTACTGGGGATCGAACTCAGGACCCTGCGCTTGCTAGGCAAGCGCTTATTCCACTGAGCTATATCCCCAGCCCCTCGATCTCCTTTTTCAGAGTACTGTAGTTTTCACTGAATAAATCTTTCACATTCTTTGTTAGATTGATTCCTAAGTATTTCAATTTCTTGGTTGCTATTGTAAAAGGTATGGTTTCCTCAATTTCTCTCTCAGTCTGTTTGTTGTTCGTGTATAGGAATGCTATTGATTTTTGGGTGTTGACTTTGTATCCACCTACGCTGCTGAATTTGTCAATTAATTCCAGGAGTTTTCTTGTGGAGTTTTTGGGGTCCTCCATGTATAGTATCGTGTCATCTGCTAATAGTGATAGTTTGACTTCTTCCTTTCCTATCCTTATTCCTTTTATTTCTCTCTCTTGTCTGATTGCTCTGGCTAATGCTTCCAGAACTATGTTGAATAGGAGTGGTGACAATGGACATCCTTGTCTTGTTCCTGACTTTAAAGTGAAAGTTTCAGTTTTTGTCCATTTAGTATGATGTTGGCTGTTGGTTTGTTGTAGATGGCTTTGATCAGATTGAGGTAGAGGCCATCTATTCCTATTTTTTCTAAGGTTTTTAACATGAATGCATGTTGCACCTTATCGAAAGCCTTCTCTGCATCTATTGAGATGATCATGTGGCTTTTGTCTTTGGCTGTATTGATATGATGTATTACATGAATTTATTTGTGAATATCGAACCATCCCTGCATTCCTGGAATGAATCCTACCTGGTCGTGGTGTATAATTTTCCTTATGATTCGCTGTAATCTATTTGCTAGTATTTTGCTGAGTATCTTTGCATCTATGTTCATTAGAGAGATTGGCGTATAGTTCTCTTTCTTGGTGGGTCCTTCTCTGGTTTTGTTATCAGTATAATACTTGCCTCCAGAAATGTGTTAGGGAGAGTTGCTTCATTTTCGATTTCATTGAAGAGTTTGAGGAGTGTTGGCATTAAATCTTCTCTGAATGTTTTGTAGAATTCTGCTGTGAATCCATCAGGGCCTGGGCTTTTCTTTGTTGGTAAATTTTTAATGACATCTTAAATCTCCTTAACTAATATTGGGTTGTTCACGATTTTTGAGTCTTCCTGATTCAATTTCGGTAATTTGTACCTTTCTAGGAATCTGTCCATTTCTTCTGTATTTACTATTCTATGGGAGTAAAGATTTTCAAAGTAGGTATTAATGATCTTCTGGATTTCTGTGGAATCTGTGGTGATTTTATCCTTTTCATTCCTTATTGCATGAATTTGAGTTCTTTCCCTTCTTTGTTTGATAAGGTTGACTAGGGGTTTATCAATTTTACTTATTCTTTCAAAAAATCAACTCTTTGATTCACTTACTTTTTGTAGAGTTTTCTTCTTCTCAGTTGCATTAATTTCTGCCCTGAGTTTTATAATCTCCTCCCTTCTTTGGGCTTTTGGTTTGACTTGTTGCTCTTTTGTAATAGTTTGAGGTGTAGCATTAGGCTATTTATTTGCTCTCCGTTTTCTTTATATATGAGTTCATCACTATAAATTTCCCTCTGAGGACTGCTTTTGTTGCATCCCACAGATTTCGGTAGGCTGTAGTTGCATTTTCATTTATGTGTGGGTATTTTTAAATTTCTTCCTTACCTTCTTGTGTGACACATTGGTTATTCCAGAGGTTGTTGTCTAATTTCCAAGTGTCTATGCGGTTTTTGGGGTTCTCTTTGTCATTAATTTCCAGTTTCATTGCACTGTGGTCAGATAATATGCATGAGATAACCTCAATTCCTTTGCATTTAGGTAGATATGCTCTATGGGCTAGAATGTGGTCAATTTTAGAGAAAGACCCATGTGCAGCTGAGAAAAATGTGTATTCTGTTGTTGTGGGATGGAACACTCTGTATACATCTACTAAGTCCATTTGTTCACACTTTTGGTTCAGGTCTGTTATTTTTTTGCTGAGTTTGTGTCCGGTTTACCTGTTTCTTTGTGTCAGAGGGGTGTTTAGGTCCCCTATTACAATAGTGTTATTAGTTATTTGATTTTTCACGTCTGTTAAGACTTGACTTGTAAAGTTTGGTGCATAAATGTTTAGGATTGTTATCTCTTCCTCTTGCAGGTTTCCTCTAGCTAGTATGTAATGGCCTTCTTTATCTCTTTTGATTGTTTTTGGTTTGAAGTTTACATTGTCTGCAAACATAATAGCTACCCCTGCTTTTTTCTGGGGACCTGTTGCATGGAGAATTGTTTTCCATCCTTTAACTTTCAGCCTGTGGATTTCCGTTTGAGTAAAATATGTTTCCTGTATACAGCATATCGTTGGATTGTGTTCCTTAATCCACTCTGCCAATCTTTTCCTTTTGACTGGTGAATTGAGGCCATTTACATTAATGGTTATAATGGTTATATGTTGGCTTATTCTAGTCATGTTATTTACTTGTTGTTTTCCTACTTTTGCTGTCTGTTTACTTGTTCTGTTTGAGGGTTTCTTTCTATTGTTGTTCTTGAGATAGTGGCCTTTTTTTTTCTCTGTCTAGAATATCTTTTATTGCTTTTTGCAATGCTGGTTTGGCACTCATGAAGTTCTTCAGTTGTTCTTTTTCGTGGAAATGTTTTCTTTCTTCATTGAATTTGAGGGATAGTTTTGCAGGATACATCAGTCTGGATTGGAAGCTCTTTTGTCTCAGCATCTGTAATACCTCGCTCCAAGCTCTTCTTGATTTCATGGTTTCCGTTGAGAAGTCTGCTGTGATTCTGATGGGTTTTCCTTTATAGGTGATCTGTTTCTTTTCTCTACCAGCTTTTAATACTGTGTTCTTTTGCTGGATGTCTGGGATCTTGACTATTATATGTCTGTGTGTGGTTTTCTTTGGCTTATGGGTCGTTGGGGTTCTATATGCCTTGGTTAAGTGTACTTCAGTGTCTTTTACCTTATTTGGGAAATTTTCTGCTATTATTTCAGCAAATATTCTTTTTATATCATTTGTGTTGTCTCCTGCTGTTTCACTGACTCCTATTACTCGAGTATTATTTCTTTTTGCCTCATCTTGCAGCTGTTGGATTGATTTTTCTTGGATCCTTGATGACTTTACGAGATCCTTTCTTTCACGCTCATTAGCTGCCATGCTGTCTTCAAGATCTGAAATTCTATCTTCGGTTTTATTTAAGCGCTTTTGCAAGCTTTCAATGGAAGTTTTCAATTCCTGGCATTCTCTTTGGACCTCTTTCATTCGTGGTAATTCATTCCTAAATTGCTCTTGTAACATTTCCATTTGTTTCCTATTTTCTTCTATTCTTTTATCTATTTCTTCTCTATGTGTATGGAACATTTCTGCCATTATAGTTTTCAGTTCATTTTTTGTCTGAGAGATTATTGCAGGTATGTGCTTCTTTCTGCTTTAATCTCTTCTATAGCCTGATGGAGTTGTTTCTTTATTTTGGATGCAATCGTTTCAGTACTTGCAGGCATGTGGCTTCCTAGTTTCCCTATATCCTTGCATCCAGGACTTGTTCTGGGTGGGGTTGAGTTCTGAGACTGCGTTTTGTTTTTCTGTCTTCCCATTTTTGGGTATGAGATTCAAAATATTGAGCTATAAATTACCGAGGCAGTTCACCAGGCAAAGGTCCGTTGCAAAGGCTGCTCCAATGACTCCTTCTCTTCAGGAGAATGTCCCTTAAGCTTTCTGCTAAGCGTTCCACTGAAAAGGCTGGTCATATGCTGCTTTGTGGGCCGAGCTACTCCCTACCCGGAGTCCTGGCCAGGGCATGTAAACAGCTTGCCTGGCCAGGGGTCCGTGCAGGCAGAGAGCCATTCAGGTGTTCCTCCCTGGGCGGAGCTCCTCCTCGACTCAAAAATCCGGTCAAGCCACCCAAACAGCTCTCCCTTCCTGGGGTCCATGCAGGTAGGTGGGCCGCATGGATGTTCCTCGTTGGGCGGAGCTCCTCCCCGACTCAGAAATCTGGTTGGGGCGTGCAAACAACTCACCAGTCCCTGGGATTGTGCAGTCACGAGGGCCCCTCAGATGTTCCTCCCTGGGTCGAGTTTCTCCCCGACTCAGAAATCCGGTCGGGGTGCCCAAACAACTCACCCGTCCTGGGGATCGTGCTGGCAGGAGGGCTGCTCAGGTGTTCCTCCCTGGGTCGAGCTTCTCCCCGACTCAGAAATCCGGTGGTGGCATGCATTCTGCTCACCTGTCCCGGGATCCGTGCAGGCAGGAGGGCCCCAAAGTGCTAATATTTCATGCTTTGCCCACAATCTGCTGCTCCCCGGCGCTTCTCTGCCTCCTCGGCGCTCTCGCAGGGGGTGCCGACCGCAGCTGCTGCAGTGCCTGCATGCTCCCGGCCTGGGGAAGGGAGCGAGGCACTGCCTTCTGCTGTGCTGCACATGCCACCATGGCCGTGGGCCGCAGGGTGAGGAGGGCGCCGGCTGCGGGGATGGGGACTGGAGTGGGACCCCGATCCACAGCCTGGATTAGTGCAGCCTGCCCAAGGAGTGCAGGCTCCAAGTCCGCCCCGTGCTGCAGCTGCCAAAAAACCAATTTCTGGCTGCAGCCATTGGCAAGCCGTGCAGGGTCAGGAGGCGGGAGGGTCCGGCCCGCTGCGGGTGCCCTCAGTGCACGTGGACCTGGCCGAGCCACTGCCTGCGTGCTGTGCCGAGTGCCTCGGATGCCCAACGCTCCTGGCCTGCCCACTCCTCGCCGCGGCAAATTGGGCCACCCCGCCACGACCCGGGCAGCGCAGAGCAACACGTTCAGTTTGAAATTCGCAGCTGCGGTCCCGGCACGCACGCATGCCGAGCCTGTCTCGAGCTAGAGATCTCTCTCTGGGAGGACTTTTTTCTGCTGCTCACCTGGTCGCCATCTTCCCAGAAGAGCCTGTTTTTATTTTTCTGTTTGTCTGTTTTGCAACATGGTCTTGCTATGTAGCCCTAAGCTAGGTTTGAAGTCAGCACTAGGCTGTCTTTGAATTTGTGATCTTCCTGCTCCAGCCTCTGAAGTGCTGTGTGATTACGGGTGTTTGCCACCATGTGTAGATCACAAAATACTATTCTTAATTTGATTTTTAAAATAATTTAAACGGGTAAAAAGTATTCTTCTCATAGGGACTATAGAAAGCCAGGTGGAAGAGTGAATTTGGCTGGTGGTCTTAATTTGCAGAAGCCCATTTTCAGTCTTACATTCATTTCATGTAACATGTGAATGTATTTTCCCTGCCAATCACCAAGGCTGTTCATGATAGAGTGACTTTGTTTTGAAGAGTTCTTTCTATCAACAGCATATTCAGATATACTAACCTTCTATAGTCATGGGCATTATTTAATTATGCACAGCTGCATTATGCATAGTTCTCTGGGGGAGCTGATGAGAAACTTATCTTTTTCATGAATAATTTTGCTTAAGAAAGAAGAATAGGAATGCATTTTGCTTATGTAATAAGCACAATATGATTGTATTATTCTTACTATCTCTAGAACATTGGTTGGTAAATCAAATAGTTCCCTGAACAGAAAAGGTTTTGACCAATTATATGCACTTGGAAATCCGGTTGTGCTTTAGTTTTACTTTTTACATTGAACTCATTTTCTACTTTATGTAGTTAGTTTATTGGGTAGATTGGATTTGAGAAGGTATAATCAGCAATCAGCTCTTTATTTCCTAAATCTGTCTTCAGTTATACCCCTTGAGCCACCCTTCCCTAACCAACAAGATTGCCTAGGCAAATCTCATATACTTGCATGTAATAGAACAGTCTTATCATTTGTTATGAATTTTAATTCAACCTTAATCAAAACTTTGATCTCTTACCCAGGTCAGAGTTTCTGTCTATCTGTCCCCTTTTCTCCTAGACCTGCTGCCTGATTCCCTAGTCCACCATTGGAGAAAGGCAACAGTGTTCATTATTTGTCCTACCTTTTACTCCTTATTCATTTTGTTGCTTTCTCTCTTCTGGACTTGAGAATTGTGTGTGTGTGTGTGTGTGTGTGTGTGTGTGTGTGTGTGTGGCTGTGTGTTGTGTATGTGCTGAATATATAGAGAATGGGAAAAATGTTACTTGCCTAATGCTACCTAACTTGATAGCTGGCGCTTTCCTTCATGACAAGAGCGAATTTTGTCTCTTCATCTCGTGTAGCACTTTTAACAACTCTTTGAACAGTCCATGAAGAGCAAGTATACCGTAGGTGTCCTCATGGGCTACTGACTTCCCCTAGCTCATGTGTACTGGCAGGGCACTCTTGAGTGTTCCTTTCATCTTGGAACAAGTGTCTTTTCAAGATGGCTGTGGCGAAGCTTCCTTTCTATGATGTTACCTCCAGCTGCTTTTCCCAGAAATGCTCTGCATCTGTGTTTCCCAACTTCTCTGAGGGATTCTTCTGAGTGATTTCCTTGTATCTTGAGGAAAATGGATCAATGCCACAGCACTCTACTTCTATAAATATCTTTCAAAGTTTTGGTTCTCTTTCTTGCTGAATCACAGGGCTTCTTTTATTCTGGTTGGCAATTTGTGATGAACCAAGAGTTACTAAAGGACTGATCGCGGTTTCTTCAAGCATGTCTTTTAGGTGTACATCTAACACAACTGCGGCGAATGTGTGGGCATTATTTGCCCATGGTTGTCAGGGTTGGCTCCCAAAAGAGAATAGGAAGCTGCTGCCTTGTTTTTATACGGCTATTTGTTTACTCTGTCATCGTTACTCTATCTGTGTTCATAAGCTGTGAGACCTCTGAAGTCTCCTCAGTTTTAATAATAAATAAATGAGTATTCAGTCCCTCCCGATCATTAATTATATGGACATTGAAGTTAGTGCACTGATTTATTCCTTCAATATTCCTTGCCTACCATGTGCCAGGTTTTGTAGTAAGTGTTGGGATATAGCCAAAACCCAAACCCAAACCCAAACCTAAAACCAAACCCCAAACCACATAAATCAGCCTAGGACTTTACAGCTTTATGTTAGTGCGGGTGGTTTGTGTCAGATAATCACAGAAAACAGAGAATTAATCTCATATTGTGATGAGTGTTGTAGAAGAGAAAATACAGGGTCTTGTCAGAGGGTATAAGTGGCCATTCATTTTTACTGGGGGGGCTATCTCAGGATGCGGAATTAAAATGAGATCTGCGGAATTCATAACAATTAAGTCAGATCAAGAATGAGGGAAGAACACTCCAAACAAAAGAGACTGTGTGAAGGCCAGAATGCAGGACACATTTGGTGTCTTGGAGGATGCTTTGGATATAATAAATCAAATGAGTGTAGCTGGCAGGTTGTGAATTGGGGGAATATGTGGAGTGAGAGAAGGATAAAAAAGAGGGTGCTGAACATGCAGGAACTACAAACCATACAAGAGGTCTAGGCTTTTAGCTTAGGAGCAATGGGAAATTGTTGGAGGGTTTTAGTATAAGAGTGTCTCACCCTTACTAGTGAATTCCAATGTTTCTGATTCCACAACTTTTTTTTTTTTTCCAGAGGGGCCTAGATAAAAAACATAGCATGATGCATTTATCTGTAGGGATCAATGCCTCAGTCTCATTCCAATGGAGGTCCAGAAAAGCTCACTGAACTTAATAAACACATGCATACTTCTGGTAAAATATCATGTTTTCTACTGATTTGAGCCTGGATTTTGTCAGATGAAGCTTTGTCTGAAGGATAGTCAATTGCTCTGCAGAAACATTTTGGTGCACTCCTGGAGATTTCAAATAAAGAATGGTGAGAATTTTGTTCCTTCAGTGCGAAACCATGTTAACATGCCACTTAGGAGGCACACTATAGAATCTATCTATTCTTTGGTTAGTATTTTGCATCCCAGAAATAGTCATCACTGCCTAAGGTGAGGAAGTAAAAGGCCATGCAAAACCTAAGCCTGTGAGAACTGCAGTTCTCCCTCTAGCCATCAGGTGGGAGTGAGGGACTGTGTTTTTCATTGGAGACACACGATCCAGGGCATTGATGCCAGGAAGGAGAAAGGAATTAGGACTCCTAGCTCTGTGTTTTAGTATAAATTATAAGTCATTTTTTATTGTCTAAATCTTAACAATTGGACTATGATTCATAGAATTATTTCTTTCCTAAAACCTTATACATACATAAACTCAGTGCCCCTGGATACAATTCCTATTGAATGGCAAGATTTATGATTGAAAGCTTTTATGTCCTAGCACATTTGGCTGTTACTCAACATAACCCCTCTTCTGCTGTAGATGCAAAATAATAGTCCATAAATTCTTCAATGATTACATAGAGCATTTCTGTTCATTTGGAAATACAAAGAGCCAAAGTTGCCAGCTTGCTATGTGTCAAAACATGAATGTTAAAAGGAATTTGGAGGAAAAGGCAGAAAGGAAAGATCTTTAAGGAAAATAAAACTCATGGTTCTTGGCTGCAGTTTAAATTTTGTTGGTCAGTAATAAATGGAGAGCCACAGGAAGGGAAAAGAGGAAGGAAAAGGGTCTTCTGGGGGTCCCCCACTCTGCTAAGACTGTTTGATTGTTTAATAAGTAACTTACCTTAGGGTGCCATTTTACCTTTCCTTTACAATCCTAACTGAAATGTTTGCTTTTTGCCCTGTAAGCCTATTGGGCTTTGCATTTCCCTTTTGATTTCTGTTGTTTCACACTGGCACAAGTTTGTGCGGTGCTCCCATAAGCAGGCTGTCTCTAAGGGCTCCAGGGAGCTATGTCCAAAATCTAACCTCTTCCTAATCCAAGCAGTACAAAGCCCAATTGCTATGACGTTTACTTTCCAACTTTGCTTGATGCTCATTATCTGTCAAGGGCCTGGCAAAGGGACATTTAAAAAGGCCATCCAGCATCCGTGGGCATGGTACCATGGCAGAAGCCTAGTGCAGGAAGGGGACTCCACTCCAGTGCAAGTGGACCGTTCTTAGGTGGTCCGCACCTAACGTGCGGAGAGGAGGTGAAGAAGTCAGAGCTCCTAAAAGGATGGCAAGCAGCGTTTGGTTTGCCTTAGTGACTCATCTAGTTCTCCATTCTTTTATTAAGAACATGTTCTTAAAACCCCTGATATACTGTAGGACTGAATAGATGCAGATAGCTCATGGTCTGTGTCTTAGTTATTTTATTGGCGCTGAGCCAAAATACCCAACCCCTACAAGTAAAAGGGAGAAAGGTTTATTTTGCTTCGCAGTTTGTAGAGCTTTCAGTCCATAGCCGACTGCTTCCAAGGCAGGGCAGTATGGCAGAGGGGCAGGATGGCGTGGCCGAGGGACAGGGCAGAGGAGAAACAGTTCATGGTATGGCAGGTAGAAACAGAGAGGGACTGAGTGAGCTGCAAGGTTACACACTTCCAGGCCACACCCCCTGTGACACACCTCTGCCCACCAGGCTTCACCTCCCAACATCACACTCAGTGATATAACCCCTTCAGCGGACTAATTCAGTGGTGTGTCACACAGGGTCCAGTCATTTCTATGAGCACATGAGAATTTAGGGGGCATCTAGCATTTGGGGGGGCACAATGGTCTGCTATAAAAACAGGTAAATAGGCAAGTGCAATCCTCTGTGATAGAGACTACAAACCTTAGTCATGTGATTTTTTTGTGAGCAATAAATAAGTTTTTCTTGGGTCAAGCCAGGGAGATGTTATAAATTTTTGTTATTCTGGCATAGCTTATTTTCCCACATTTACCTAACAGTACCTGAATGGAGAAGAATTACTGTGTGCATCCCCAAGTCATCTCTGAAGTCTTTTTTATGCTTCAGGAAGCAACAACTATTAGTGACCACTTTTTGCTGGCAAGCTGATTTCATTTTAGCCACAATATTATTGAAATTGGCCTTTTCCTCCTTCTGTCTTATGAAAGAGCTGGTCCAGGTGGGTATTTCTTCTACTCACTGTATTTTTCATGGACTTCTCCTGCAATTAGACTGTATTAAGATTTGAGGCCAATGCACACTGTCCATTCTTATAAGTTCTGTTTCTTTTCAGTCTCAGAGCTCCCACTCAATGCAAATATAGCTGAATAAAATTTTCTTATATATTGCTATTGCAAGGCACCAAATTTGTCTTTATTTTAAGATTATATCAAGTGTTACTGTTCCCAGCAAGCAGGTTACCTACATTTTACTATCAGTAAGGTGGTAGCAAAAAGATTACAAAAGAGAAATAAATTTTATTTAAAATGAAATTGAGCTAGTCCTTTAGGTAATCACTCAGGGATCTCTTTCAAGCATCTGCCAGAAGGGGGCAATGGTTTGCTTATTTCTTACCACACCAGCTCCTTAAAGAACATGCATTTCACTGATTATATTAGAAATCATACCGAGTATTTTGTAGCATTATTTTACATATATTTCCTGGGGTGAAAATAATAGAGAATTTTGAAAAACCTAACATAGATAAGAGTTTTTAAGTGAACATGGCTTATACTTTCAGAGACCAAAGTGGAGGGTTTTTTCTTTTCTTTTTTTTTTTTTTTTTAGTTAAAAGATGAGTAAAATGTAGTGTGGAGAAGCACCCACCACACAAGTTCAAGTCCACACTGGCCTTTGTCCAGCTTCTGCTCTGTGAGGGGTTAACACAGGACTGAAATCCTCTGTCTGTGGAATTCGTCTTTTCCATACCCTTGCTCTGACGAGAGACAGCTCACATTCAGCAATCCTATAAAAAAGATTCCTAAATCAGCACTAATTTAGCATATTCAAGGGTACCAACAATGAGTTATTTTGGATTAAGAGTGCTGACAGCCATGGTGGAAATAAGAGTGGATTCTGAGTCCATCAACAAGACCTGAGTGGCATCTCATCTCTCCAGACTCCAGGGAGGTACCTGATGAGATATTTCCATATTTGGATACCTAGGATTTTACAATCTGGAATTATTTTTTACTACTCTTACTGACTTTCTACTACCGTAAATGCCATTTGCTATGCTATGAATACATGTGAAGTTTTCCACATTCTTTATGGCCATTTGTCTCATAACATTAAGGTAGATATTATCAAATTTATCTTGTCGATGAAAAGCTGAGGTTCAGAGAGGTTGAGTGGATTGCCTAAGGTCACAGAGCTAGTAACTGGTGAAGACTGGATCCAAACCCAAACATTTGGCTTCTGACTCCCTATGCTTAACCATTGCTCCGAATCATTTTTTCTTAATATTGCAATACTTCTTTACAACAAATAGCCTCTAACAAGCACCAGGCTAGAATGTTTGCTGTAGTCTTTACCTCTGTCTGTTCCATCTTTTAAGCCTCTTAATATCCTCTTCCTATCAAATTACTCATCGATCAAGTTCCAGTTTACGTCCGTTCTCCTGATTCACAACTGTAGCTCATGCTGTTTTTTCTCCTTGGATTTTATTGCCTTCATAATCAACTGTGTATACGTTAGATTTAACCCAGTGTGGGCTTTTGTCTCTCTGGGTTCTGAATAGGTTAGTTTTGTTGACATGAACTACTGTGCAGGGCTCTTGGATTTGGAGATCACATCTTGCTCTTTGAAAGCTCCTGCTATGAAGAGCACAGGATTGCATAACAGGCTGGGGATTGTTCCTTTCTTTTTGTTTGCTGGAGATAGAGCTAAGGAAAAAAGAATCTCTTTTACTTCCAAAACTTATGGCAGCCTCTGGGGAAGAAGGATTTTGTAGTCTTTAAAAACAAGAAATTTTTTAAAAATCAAAGAAATTTCACACGCCCCCCCACCAGTATAGTCAATTATTTCACAAATTGAATCACTAGGAATTATTGTTATCATTTTTTATACAAATAGTTAAAATTTGTAGGTTATTAACTTTGAATGATTTGGCTTACATTTCACATAATGCTATATTTATATCCAAAACAGCACTATGAAGAATGCAAGTCTCCCACTTTACAGATAGTATAACAGATTTAGAGTGATTGAATAATTCATATAAGCTCTCAAAGAGATAGTAAGGAGCTGAATAAAGAATATAACCAACCTTTCCTCCCTCCCTCCCAACTTCCTTCCTTCCTTCCTTCCTTCCTTCCTTCCTTCCTTCCTTCCTTCCTCCCTCCTTCCTTCCTTTTTCCCTCCCTCTCACCCTCCCTCCCTTCCTTCCTTTTATCCTTTCTCCCCTTCTTGCCTGACTCCAGGTCTGGTTGTGTGGGATCTGGTCTAATCTCACTATGTAATTACATCAGTTCTTACAAATGATGATGTCTAGCTATTTTTCATCAATGTGTGTTTCACTCCACCTAGAAAGCTTTGAGCTGATTCAACATTTTAAACTCTCTATTTTAAATTGCTTTCCTTCTATTCAAGTATCTAGTGGGAATTCAGGCCTCTTGATTGTAATAGGCAGAATTAACATTTCCCTGAAGATGTCCGTGTCCCAGTCCCATGAATATCACCAGTGCTGTAAGTAAAGGGTGCAGATGTGACTGAACTAAGGGTCCTCACATAAGATTATCCTGTATCACTCTAAGGACCCTGAAGGTCATCTCAATGGTCCTTCTGAGAAGAAAGTGAAGAGAGCAAAGGTGACAGAAGGCTCCTTGATGCTGGAAGCATATGGTGAAGTGATGCCTCTAGGAGCCGAAAATGCTGCAGCTTCCAGAAGCTGGAGGGGGTGAGGAAGAGATTCTTTCCTGGAGTCTCCAGAAAGAATTAGTCCTGCCAATGTCTTAATTTCACTCCCTTAAATCTCATCTTAACTTCTGACCTCCAAACTGTAAGAGAATAAATTTGTGTTGTTTTAGGCTACTGCTTTGTGGTAGTTTTTCATGACAGCAATAGGAAATAACTACACTAAGGAAGAGTGTTATCGGATGTACACATTTCCACAGGCTGAGGAGCAGAGCGGAGTTCAGCTGCTCATACTAAACCCTCAAAGCAAGAAGAGGTGAATCCTCCTGAAAGATATGAATAAGGAAGGTCCAGCTCTAAACACTAATGACTGAGCAAGATAGGGAAAACGGGACCAAACCTACACTCCACTAAAGCTTTTTCTATATTTTGTCAAAGTGAGGGAAAGCTTATGCACAATACATGACTTCATAATGTACCATGAAAAGAGGTGGACTTCCGATTTGGGCCTTTAATTAAATGCAAATGTTTTTCTTAGAAGGACTCTTCCTAATTGACTTATATATCCGTGTACAAGATACCAGTAGTACCACCATGCACCCTAAAATTCACCCTAGAAAAGGATGCCAGTTGGCATCTTTACACTACCTGCTTTTCATTTTGTTTGTAAGCAGTGGAAGGTGAATGTTTTTGACTCTGCTCTTGGGCACCAATACTATGCACTCCTTTAAATTAAGGAATAAATATTCACTGGGAGGCTCTCTGTTTTGGAGGACAGTGAATAATGCTGAACTACTTGAGTCTATTCATGACAAACAGACCCTACAGCTATTATGAACTGTGTTGCGGCATTAACAGACTAAACCTTGGAAGAAATCCTTTCTGAGAACATGTCAGTGAGATCATCCATCAAGGATGCTCCCTTCCATTTTATCTCATAGACCTCAGTCGCTAAATCAGCACCTGAGAATCATGGACAACCTCAGGAATTGCTCTAGAAGCCACTTAACATAATGATCAGAATCGAGATTTTGTACTCAGGACCTCTCAATTTTTTACTACATGACCTTGGACAAGTCATTTATTTTATCTGAGCCAGTTATCCCATTTATAAAATGGCGATAGTTACGGTTGCCCATGTGCACATCAATCTTGCCATGGAGATAATTATGCTTTCCTGTGTGCCTGTATGTCTTATTATGCTGTCTAGCTTGTAGGGATTCCTCAAGACCTTTTTATTTAGAAGTAGCAAAAACACAGTCAAAGTAGCCAAGCAACATCAGTGTGTCCCACACAACTAGCAATCAAAGGTTAAAGCTGGGCTGGAGAAGGAAAGAATGGTGTGTGTAAGAGCAGTGGCTGAACAGTCCTGGGAGGACCCTCCCGAGCCCCTCGTGTATATCTCTCTAGTTACCGTAATACGTGTACATGTGACATGATTGTCCAGGCCTGGGTCTCTTGCAGGTTCAGATTTTGTTTCTTTTATAAGAAATACAAAACTAAACACACACTGACTGGAAACCTAAAAGAAATCTAATTTAGCTTATGACAGATTTAATTTCAAGTGAGGATCAATCTATAGACAATGTCATTAGACAACAGATTCTCCCAATGTTTCTGCTCCGTGACCTGTGTCAGTCCCTTATCAGACTCCGTATGTGCCCCCAGAAGCTGGAGGTTCCCTGTACAGGGCTGCAATGATTTTATGTGTCACACTACATTATTCAGATTAAGACAGAATGTGTCTCTCAGTGCCCTTGCCCGATTGCTGACCTTGACTCATTTTCTCTTTGGCTGACCTTGGGTCTGTGCCTCTCCTGGGCCCTGTCTTTAGGGTCTGGAGCATGGGATACATCCTTTGTATTAAACCAAAAATAACTCACTGTTTCCCATCTAGGAACATGACTGAAAATGGGGAGATAAATATCCTGCAAAGAAAATCAGATTAAGTGTTTTTTTTTTTTTTCTTTTTGAAATGGGAGGTGAATGCTGGAGAGAAAAGCATTGTGTTAGCACAAACTGAGCCCAGACTACTTGTGATGGTCTCCATAACCATGATATATGTTCTGTTACCAGAAAAAAGATGAGAGGATGGAGTTACAGGGTACATAAAACCAACAGGAACCCATGGCACATGATTCAGGGACTTTAATTATTTTATTAGAATATCATCCATCCACTCATTTAATAGACATCGAGGGCCTTAAAGATGACATGATTCTCTCAAAGTAGCAGATATAATACATGGCCAAACTTATACCAAGGTAACATTCAGAAATAAACTCCTTATGAAAAGCAGATAACAGGGAGACGTTAGAAGGGCTTCAGTATTCAACTTAGATGTGGCAAAACAAAAAGCAAACAAAAACGCCAGCAGGTAAAAATGCACCACTATAGAAATAAGGAGGCAAGGAAACAGAAATACTAAAGGTGAAAGAGCAAGATTTGTAGGGAGCACAATTATCTTTTGGAAGAAAGATCTGAAAACCACTTTTCTGGTGTTTGACTTGAGAATCCATGGTGTAGAACTCAACAAAACTCTCACTTGCTTAACTCGGCGGACCTCCTGGGGCTTATTATTTGCCTGTAACTACTTCAAGCTTCGCTTCTTTCTTAGCTAAGTAGGTTAGTTGGAGAAGTGGAGTCGCTTTTGAAATCCATTCCCTTTGTTTTCTCTTTTCAAACATTTTTACTTGCTTTAGAAGTGTGTGTATTAGTGTATGGGAACCACTAAAAATTCAGTTCTCAATGTAATCAAGGATGCAGGACCATGAACAGTATAAAGACAATGACCACATTTCCTTACATCAGCCAAGACATGCTGGAATTAAAAAATGTTGGCTATAGCCAGAAAGGGGTTTTGCATCCTTCATCAGTGTAGGCTGAAGGGTTCAATAGGCAGGTGAATAGATTAGACCATGTGGGAATAGCAGTTGGACAGAAGGCAGTTGCTAGAGCAACTGAAGTAAGAAGATTCAGGCAGATGGGACCTGGTATTTATAGAGCATGGCAGGTGGTAAGGCCTTAGTCCTGGATGGTTTCTGAAAGGATGGATATCAGCTAAAGAGGCTGTTACAGCAGACAGGCAGATAGTACCTGGGGGAAGATTTTTTTTTTGCTTTAATGTTCTTTAGTACGGTGGTTATCACATGAGAAGTCCTCAACATTTCCTCAAGAAATGGAAAAAAAAAAGAACAACATTTAGAGATTTGGAAAGGCAGGCCACATCAGGGAGGCTTGGTAGAAAGTAGAGGGGACACATTATTATTTTTTTCTTGGATGCGGGACTTTCACTGCTAAAACTGAGATGGTCCCAGGCACAGCAGGGTAGTCCACTGTAGTGGTCACTGTAGTCCACATAGCTGGATTCTACACAGACCAGTTAGAGTAGACGGCATCCCTGTCTAACCTCCTAGATAATTTGTCTCCTCGAATCCAAAATATATGTGCAAGGACGGGACTGATTCACTTAGAATACCTTTGGTTTGTGGCTCCTCTAGTGTGAGAAATGAGGCTTCTTTAAAGTCTCAGGTTTCTTCAGAAAAATGAAAGTGCCAATGCTTGCTCATGTCCTGTTGGTACAGTGAAATATCTGGGGCTGGGTAACTTTGTAAAGAAAAGAGATTTATTTAGCTCTCAGTTTTAAAGATTTATGGCCATAGTACCAGCATTAGCTCAGCTTCCGTGAAGTCATTATGGCAAATGCAGCTCAGTGGTAGAAGCGTGCGGGACTGAGAGATCTTCTCACAAACCAGGAAACCAGAGAGGCAGAGCGGCCATGTTTGGTCAGCCATCTCTTGAGCACTAACTCAGGGGACCCAAGGGAACTATGACCTAATCTCCCAAAGATCAAACCATCTCCACACCATAGCACTTAGAATTAAGCCTCCAACCCATGAACCCTTGGAGGATAAATAACATCAAAACCATAGTGGTGACCAAATGAGCTAGTTTTTACCCTAACAAAAAGGCCATAGTACTTAGTAGTTAATAACTTGGTCTTTGGATCTGGTTTCTACCATGAATTCACCTGAGAGTTTGGGTAAATAAGTTTATTTATTTCTTTTGTAAAATGGACCAATACTCCCTATTTCAAGTGAGTGAAAAAAAAGTCTCAGTGATACAAAGTGTGTAAGGCTCTGAATTCAACACCATCTTCATAGTAAAGAGCTAATCAACGGTAGGGAGATACTACTCTGTGTTGAAAGTTTTCATCTTCTGCTTATGTGAGTTTAATGACAATGTCATAATATTTTCTAAACAGAACTTGAGGTTTGCTGCTAGGAAAACCTAACCTGTGTCTGTCTCATCCAGTAGACTATCGGACTTGGGTAAGAGGTTAGACAAACTGATGCATGAAATGTAACAAACAATTCAGATTCGGAGCACTTTTTAGCATGGGCTTAAATTGAATAGGGTTGCCCATTTTGTAAATTATTAAAGTGGAGCTCAAATCTGGAATATCTGCATGGTTATATTTTACTAGAGAAGATTGCTGTGTATGATGTATGTCTACATTTACCAGAGATCTACTTATATATCCAGATAGTAAAAAAAAAAACCAAAAACCAACAAACAACAACAACAACAACAACAAAACCAAGCGTTTTGTACAAAGATTCCTAAAGAGTAGGATAAACAACACCCTGCCTCCAAGAACTTGTGTAAATTCAGTGTAACTCCATTTCTAATTAATTGACAACATTTAGTGAAAGCTTTTATGGGACTCCAACTACCGTTATTTTTGTCAGTGAACACATCCACTTCCAGGAAAGCAGATCAGCTAGAGGTGTGTGAACCAGGAGGCTGCTCCAGAATTGCGCAGAAGCTCTGTTTGCTGAGTTTTTCTCTTCTTTTAATTCCCAATTACCTGCAGCCTAGCCTGGCCAATTATGCTCCTGATTAACTTCTTCACTTGCTGTTTTTATCTGGGCAGAGGAGTGTAAAATATTTACCATGCATGTCAGTGGTTTTCAGGCATATGCTTGTATCGCTGAGCTATATCCCCAGCTTTGGGGGGGGGTGGTCGGGATATCGGGACTCAAACTCAGGACCTCGCGCTTGCCCGATGGGCACTCGTGCCACCGAGCTGTGTTCTCGGCCCATCAGTGGTTTCTCAGTGGGGTGACTTTGCCCTCTGTCTTCCTAGCAGTCATTCAGTGAGGCCTGGAGGCGTCTTTAGCTGTTCTGAGGGAGGGGGATGATGCAGCTGGCATCTTGTAGGAAATGGCTGATAACGCGGCGAAGCATTCTGCAGAGTACAGGCCGAGCGCAGCGCAGCCACTCCCCTACCTCCCTACTGCTTCTCCCCCACGCGACGGAACTGTCATAGGCACTGCATTTGTTGAAGAGTTTTGCCTTTTTGCTACTGAAAAATTGCAGACAATATCTACCCATGTGCTCTGCTTTACGTAATTCTCAGACCTAGGAATTTGTTGTGAGCAGGATTTTATGAACAAATTCTTGAGATCCTACTTATTTTAGGCTCATTGCTGAGAGGGGCTGTGCGGTGAAGAAAAAAAACTAGCTAACATCTCTGTGTTCATGTAGTTCAGTCTTGTGGATGAGCTGAACAATGAGAAGTAAATAAATACATAATAAAACATAATGTAAATATCATGAAAAAGCCACAAAGTGAGGGTGACAGAATTTTCTTAAAGGCAATACCAAGAGATGATTCACTGAAGTGAACCGTTGAGCTGAGACTTGGAGAGTTAAATGGGGCTGATTTTCTTTCTGCTTTGATTTGCTCCTCTCCTGGAATTAGAATCCAAAGCCTAAGCAGGCACTTTACCACTGAGCTACCTGACCAGCACTTTTTATTCTTTTCTTTTGCTTTGAAATAGGGTCTTACTAAGTTTCCCAGGCTGGCCATGTGCTCACAGTCTCCCTGCCTCAGCCTCCCGGGTAGCTCAGATCATTACAGTGGACCCGTGCCATTATGCCAGGCTAGTGCTATTCTTTTAGAGGATGGGTAGAAAAAATTTCCATATAATGCAATGAGGACACAAGCTTTGAGATGGTAAAGAAATTGTATGTTAGAAGAACTGAAAATAGCTATTACAAATTTAGTGAGAGAGAGGGAAGGATGAAATGAAGTTATAGAGGGAAAAAGGCAGGCATCAGGGGAGGAGAGTTATAAGAATTTCAGCTAGCTCGAATGATCTTGTAAATGTAAGGAAACCCACTGAGAGGATTTAGGCCCATATGATTTATAAACTAGACTGTGTCTCCTGATTGGGTCTGGGATCCGCCCTGGGGGACGGGTGGAAGAAACTTTTGGGCGCATCTGGGTAGGTTGTGGAAATGTGACTTGGGGATTTACATATGGCCCCTCAGCCTTCCTCTGTGGCGCTATTCCCCTGCTTAGTTTCCCAGCTTCCGTGAACTTCACAGCCTTGCTGCACCATGCCCTTCCTCCATAATGATTCTGCCTTTGCGTGAGCTGTTGGTGGACCGAACCCCTTAAAACATGAGCCTGATTAAATCCCTCTTCCCTTAGCTGTATTGAGTGTTGTGTCCAGCAACAAGAAGGCTGATGAAGATAGCAGGGGGCTTATTTATGGTTTGGCCCCATTGATGTTTCTATGGGAAAGTACTTGAATAGAAATGAGTGACAGCAAGAAACATTAGAAGGTGGCTTTTGGAATAGCCTAGGCAAGATGACCTTGGCAGGGACTTGGTTAGTGGCTATAGAGATGAGGAAAAGGTGGTGTAAGGAAGGCAAAGCTGGAAGTAGATGAGATAAGGCCCTTAAGTGAATACATCTGGAAGAATGTGAAGGAAAAAGGAATCAAGCGTGCTTCAAAGTTTTCTGGTTTGAAAAACTAAGTGCCGGTGGTGCCATTTAGTTAGATATAAATGGCAGAGGGGAAAAAAAAAATGGCAGGGAAGGGACAGGTGTTAGAGGACAAAAAACAGTAGTTCTGTTTTGGATATGTATTGGTTTTCAAACGCTTGTGAATATTCTAATGAAAGATTCCAAGCCAGCAGCTGCAGAATACCTGTCAGAAACCTAGAAGATAAGTCAGGTTAGAGATATATTCAGAGAATTACCTGCAAAGGGAAGTTAATTAAGGCCACAGGAATAGATGTAGGCACTGGGAAAGGATATAGCTAAAGAACAGTAGGAGGGGGCCTGAGTCTTAACACAGAAGGACTTCAATATTTAGAGATTGGGCCAAAGAAATGCAAAACATTATGTGTTCACATTCTATTTGCTAAAAATTTTATTCTATCTCCTCTTTAACCCTCAAATTTTAAACTTCACATTTCAGTCATGCTTCTTTTGCCCACTGAACTCACTAATGTGTTTCCAGCATTAATCTTTAAATGGCAGGTGCCTTTAATTGCCAGCACAAGAAATCTTAGTGCTACAGGGAGAACATATTTCATCTTTTTTTTTATAGCTACAGAAAAGCAAATTCTATTTTGCATCCTAAAATTCTCTTTGTCAGGATATGTTTTAAATGATATCTTGTAAGACATACTAGGTTTCATGTGTTGCTTAAGCCCTATGAAAATAACCTTTTACCCTCTAAAATGTCTACAAATCTCATTAGTTTTGCAGATTGCTGTTTCCTTGGAAATATTTAAATGGGTATTTTTATTTTCCAGGGAGCATACACATGGGAGCCTTCTTCTACCTACAAGAAAGCTAAAATAAAATGAATCCGATGTCTCTAATATTCTCTTATTTAAGCCAAACATTTGAGAAACTTCTATTAAAAACACTTAAATTAACAATCAGAATGAGTCAGCAAAGAAGGTTGAGAGGGAACTTCCATAAAGTGAACAGCTAGGAGCCTACAGGGCAGAGCCAAAAGCAGAGAGTTTCAGGAAGATCAGTCACGAGGAGGGTTCTAGAAAGATAACCACTGAAACGTCTGATAGGTGTTGATGGCATGAAGGTCACTAGTCACCTTGGTCTGCCCACTCTCAGTGGAATGGTGGAAATAGAAATTGATCTAGGGTGAGCTGTTTGAGGAGTGAGGAAAATGAAGGGATTCTGTCTGATTCCTCTTTCGGTGCCTGTGCCAAATGTAGGTCCCTGCAGGAGGCATGGCTATCTCCTCAGTAGCATGAAACCAAAAGGGAGCTGCAAGTAACGCAGTAACCATTTTATGAGAACTTTCACTCTATTCCCGTCTCTAGCAAGTTGGGCCATACCTTTCACCCCTATTCTATTGGTAAGGAGATAGAAATACAGTTATTTATCAGAATTTCAAAGCAATTAAATGCAGAATAATAAGAGCCGGGGTTGAAAATAGATCTGTAGAATCCAAGCCAATGGTGCAATCCAAGGGGTGCAGTGTTGAGGACAGGAAGCAGTGCCCCCAGAGCGAAGCATCAGGGCATATTAATCAACATTCCCCATTCTCACCTTACTTATATTTGGCTCTCTTTGGAGAAGAATGAGACGATAGACTATGTTTAATTCTTCCCAGAGGGAAGAAGTATCTAGGTTTTACGTGAAAATGGTGCATGTCTAAGGAAAAATGTCAAGAATCACTGTTTTGACAACAAAAATTAATAGAGAAGACTTTCTAAAATGTAGCAGTAGCTTTGTTTTTTGTTGCTTTAACCATACAGCTAAGTGCTGGGTCCTGGAAGGATCAGTGTCATGTAAGATTTCTATATGTTCATATGATATAAGTTGATTTCTTGGGGATTCAGCTGCAACATAATGAGAAATTGAAGAGCTGGACATAGGAAATGGGTCATTAAACTCTTGGGGAGCTTGAGTTTAAAGTAGAAGTTGTGTTTTTATGTTGTATTCCTTATATTTCTTAGGGTCCTTTAAAATTGGAGTACCTGGGCTACTTTAAATTGTGGAAAGATTGAGAAAAAGGGAAACCATTCTGTTGCCATTTCTTATTCCTTGAATATACAAAGACAAGTAACAACGTGATCTGATTAAAAGGAAGATGATGTTTTTCACTATTTTGGAAGCTTGTCATGGTGGTGATGGTATAGAGGGGACTATAAACTGACTTCCCACGTTCTGGCTGGCATCAGCCTCAGGAGACTCTTCATATTCTGCCTGGTCTGAGTCTCAAGGCTACCTGTGAGCCAGTGCTCCTTTTACTGGACACCAATAAAGTGGTTTCTTCCCATCTATCAAGTCCACCTTACAAACTTCATATCTTGGGAGAAATTTAATCTATCTTAGAGCCTCATAAATGGCCTAATTAGGTATTTGTGGATGTCAGATGAAGTAATTTAAACTCTGTTTTGTTTTCTCTCTTTTGTCCTCTCTCTCTCTCTCTCTCTCTTTCTCTCTGTCTCTCATTACTGGGCATTAAATATAAGGTTTTGCATACACTTGTCTACTACTGAGCTACATCCTAGCCCTGAAAAAGATTTCTTAAGGAAAATTGTAGTAATTTTCAAAAGTAGAAAAACTCCTTATGTACCTTACGAATGCACAAGAAACCTGGTCACTGTTTTTCATTTTCAACAACTACCATTGGTATTTTCATCTAGAGTAGGCTTCAGCCTCCTTTGTGGGGAAGGAGATTTCATAAGGGCACTGTTTGCCAAATACAAGTTTGCACAGTAATTACACTGAAAGCTGGTTAAACATTTAAATTCTCAGGTCCCAGGCTGTGAAATTCTCTACAGACTCTGGAAATCCCATCTTTGCTAAGTATCTTGGGTCATTCTGAAGCAGGTATTTCATGGACCTCGTGTCAAGAGACTGGGTAAGTGTGAAGGAGAAATTGTTTTCCCTTACCCTTAAATTATGATTAAGTGTTTCAAAGGATAGTGAAGGAAATTGCACAGCAGAGGATAAGTCAGGGTTACAAGATAAAAAGAAAAAATATCAATGCAAGAGGGAAAGAGAAAGGAAAAGGGGAAGAGAAAGAGAACGTATTATTGACTTGCTCATCCCCTGACTGGGTCCACGGCAGAGCAACAACTGTGTCAGCAGTTCTTCAGTTGGTTGTAGCTTTTACAACCTGAGAATGCCTTCTCTTTTCTCCTCAATAAATTTGAATATCGAGGAGGAAAGCTAGATTTGAAATTTCATTTATTTATATTTTCACCTTTTGCTTATATAATAAACATTCATTAGGCACATAGTTTTGGGATTTTGGAAATAAATGAATGAAATGGATAGACTCTTTGTGCTCATGCTTACAGCTGGAAAGTAACTGAAAGAGATGAGCTTATGTATTCATAAATTTTATCTGTCAACCTGACAGGGTTAAGGGATGTCTGGATAGCTGGTAAAATATTATTTTGTGGTGTGCTGTGAGGGTGTTTCTAGAAGAGATTAGCTTTCAAATTGGGAGACTGAGCAAGAAAGGTCACCTTCATGAGTATCAGGAGTCACCCTGCACCTGTCGAGGGCCTGAAGAGGACAAAATGGCAGAGGAAGAGCACCGAGACATCCATTCTCTCCTGGCCTCTGATGTCAGTGTTCTTGACTGGGAATTACTCCACTAACTTCCCTAGTTCTTAGGCCTTGAAGCCTGGACTGAGGTACTGGCTTTCCTGGGCTTCCATCTTGCAGACAGTGGTTCTGTGCAGCGTTCATAATCGCGGGAGTGAACCCTCATAATCTCATTGTCTGTGGAGGATTGATTCTCACATCCCCTACAGGTATCAAAATACGCAATGTCGAAGTACCTTATATGTAAAAAATGGCATAGTATTTGCATGTAACCTGTATCCATTAAATGAACTCTAATTACTTATGATACTTAATGTAATGTAAAAGCTATATAAGTAGTTGCTCTATTGTTTTGGGAAGAATGCTTAAAAAATATGTCTGTCCATGTTCAGTATAGACCCAAATGTTTTTTTCATGTTTGGTTGTTTTTCTCTCAGTCCATGGTTGTTTGAATCTGTGACTGGGGAGCTGCAGAGGGTGAACTGTATTCTATCGATTCTGTTCTTCTAAAGAATACTAAGCAGTGCAGCTTGCATCAAGTCTAAATCTCAGGAATCAGGCCGGTTGATGCAAACTCTGACTCCCCCCCTGTACTGAAAGGCTCACTTTCCACATTTATAAAAATTGTATGACAACGATGCTGCCCTCATGGGACCGATGTGAGGATTAAATGAAGGATGTGTGAAAAACGCACGCTCCTGGTACCTTGGCTTAAAACAGTATCGTTTTGCTAAGGTTGGAGGAGAGTCTTCATTTAGAATCTTTGACCTATGGCTTCAGCAGTTCTTACGTTGTCTCCACGCAGTCACTACCCGGGAGGGGCTGCAGGTCCAGGGGGCCTCCTGATCTCCCAGCGTCTGTACGTACCAGTGTGTGCTTTGATAATTTCTGTTTCAGTAACTAAGAGTACCTCAAATACTTTCAGATTTTATTGAATGCTGTTTCAGAAAATTATAAAATAATTCATCCCCAACACACACTACTGAACAACAACCTTTAGTTCTGAGCATGTTTCTCAGTAGCAGAGTGCTTGCTTAACATGCATGGGGGCCCTGTGTGTGAGTCCCAGCATCATTACAGAGAAGAATAAAAGGAAATAAAGAACAACTTCCTGTCATGGAAGTAATTTGTAAAGAGGAAGTATTCAATGTTTAAAGACTAATTGAAAACGTTTATGCATCAAATATCAAGTGCGGGGCAGATCTGGAAAATAAAGATAAATTCTTAGTGAGGACCAAGTGCCGAGTCAGATTGGCTTTCCAAATGGAACACACTGGTTTTCAGACTGGAGCAATGTTTCTTGGTCTGATCAGTACAGAGTCCAGGTATGTTACTAAATTGAATATTTATCAAACAATGAATAAAAATATCCCAGAAACTCCGCACCCTTGCCCTGAGGACTGCTCCAAACTTTTCTTTCAAAAACTGTTCCCAGATTCTGTTTATCTCAAAAGAGACAACAGGCCGATCTGAATTCTGCAACAGACTGCTCTGAGCCTCTGCAGTGTGCAGATTTGAAATTGACTTTCTCCCTGGAGGATGTTTCTTGGATTCAGGAGGGGAAGAAAAGTCAGCTAAGCCAGGACATCTTTAAAGATCTTCTTTCTGAAGCAAGATACAAAGTGTGCTTTTCAGACAATGCATTTCCAGCGTTCTAAGCCATGACCTTACCTACCTCAAGTGAATACTAATGAAAATCAATTCTTCCCTTAGTGAGAAACTGAATTTACTGGGGTTAGAAAGTAGGTGAGAAAGGAATTTAGTATATGAAGGGAATAGTAGTCTTTCCAGGGCTTCAAAATTTTGCCTGTAGGGAAAAGATCAAGGAGAGTGGCTCATGTACGTACATTTCAACCTTGGAATTCCCCAAAATTTAGACAACGCATCTATCCAGAGGTTTTTGAACATTGAAGCGCTCCATCCCCAAACAGGAGCACCAGAGGTCAGCATGGTCATGTTCCCCTTTGCTCTGACACATGTGACATTGCAGAAATCCTCAGTATTTTTGCAAAGTATTGGATGGGCAGAGATAGGTTCAGATTATGACCATCGCTGGCAACTCTTAAATCTGTTTTCTTATCTGAAAAACGGAGAGAAGAGCAGGCAGAGTTGTTCTGATGAGCAAATGTGATGATCATATAAGGCAATTAGTTCAGCACTAGCACACGTGGGTTATGAAGACATTGTGTCTTTACACACACACACACACACACACACACACACACACACACCCCTTTCTCTTTGTGTTGCTCTAGGCTCCTTTGCTTCTTTTTCTTACCCGCTCATCCTTAAAATTCAGCCCCCACCTCTCTCTCCTTGGCCCTTCTACCTATGAAGATCTTTCCTTTTCACTTTCTCTAGTTCTCCTTATTCAGTTTACAGCCATCATGAATTTATTATTTGTTTAATGTGGCAAAAAATAATTTTTACTACTCAGCAGTTCCCAAAACTTTGGGCACAAAGCAGGTCAATAACTTTTTACTAGTTGATATTAGTATTTATTTCAGCTACTGAGCTCCTCATCCCAATTTTTCCATCTTTCTAAGTTGATCTGGGACCATCATTAATACTAACTCAGAGCTGTGTAGGTGCTTTCAGAGGCAGGTATTAATACCTGTATTTTGCCACTGAGCAAACAGGGCACTGAGATAATAATCTGTTCAAATTATATACCAAGGCATGGATAATGAGAATTTGAACTTGGAGTTTTCTGATTTGGAAGTTTAAAATCTGCCATATTACATAATTTTCCAATTAAAATTCTGATAACATTGTGCTTAGGGGTCTTGGTCTTAGGTTTGGAATCAAACATTTTTTTTTTTCTGTGAACACTCTTAACTACAATAGTCCGTTCCTTGGAACATCACCCTGTGGGTTCCTCACTCATGATTCTGAGAGCCTGTGGGCGGAGTAAGCAGGCGCTTGGATTCCTGTTTCTTGTTCAAATGTTACAGGACACACCCAGTCTCTTGTCTTGGTTACTACCTTTCTCGTAATGGATATCACTGCAGCAGCCAGCATCTTTCTTATGGCGACAACAGAGAGTTAAATATGTGGCTTTGGTATGTAAAAAACAGAATACAAACAAGCAAAAAAAAAAAAACCTAGAAAACTAAGTACCCCTACACATATGTGCAAATATTTTCTTATTAAATGGAAGTGTTTCATCTGCTGTGAGCTTGATAAATAGTTTGAGAAATGACATGAACCAAACCTTGCCTTTCCCCTTAAAATCAGGGAAAGGAATCGTGCAGTGCAGATACATTCCATCCTCCCCCAAATGGAAATTATTTTCTATACTACAGTGCTTTCCAATTACACTGGGTGGTTTCATGTTGAATAAAAACAGAAAGCTCCCAAATTGAGTGCTTGTAGCCAGCAAACAAAGTTCAATAGTTTTGGTAATAGATACTTTTCCTGCTCAAGTGGATATGTAAACACCATACTCAGGCTGTTACCTTACCTTTCTGAGATGGCTGAAGGAACATGTCTTTTGGAATGAAGAAAGGGTAACAGACAGAGGAAGATACATTTTTCCTTAAACTCAATAATTTTTTGCTTTGACCAGTGATCCATGATTTTTCATTCTATGTGTAACACACAGTCCTATCATGTATAGAAAAAAGTCTTGTTACTAGAATCTTGGTTTCTATTTCCTTTTGGAGGATGATAAACCAGTTAGGCTGGATAAATTATTGAAGTGCTCAATGTCCCTTGGTATAGATTATTATAAAATGCTATGAAATGTTGGGGCAGATGATTTATAGTTTTTAAACTTTTTTCCCCTACATTTCTGAGATGGCTGAAGAAACATGTCTTTCGGAATGAAGAAAGGGTGACAAGCAAAAGGACAGTTGAGGGAGGTGCTATAGAGTGAAGTTTCACTCCTGAACGCACTTGAGAATGCATAATCAAGCTAGACTCCCAGAGCTGGATGCAAGTTTTGTATGGCAGGTCTTACTCTACTTAGGTCCTAATTTTGATTCATCCTTCAGGGGGCTTTAGTGTATCCTCAGCTAGGGTTTCTTTTTTTTTTGACATTACAGCTACATATATTTTTATGTTGCTTTCATCCATGTGTGATAAAGGATGTGGGTGCCAAAATAGTGGGTTTCTATGCCTTTCCTTGAAAATACAACCTGATGTTAACTTTTAGGCTGCTTAACTTGTCATGAATTGAATGTATTGTTTCCTTATTCTGTCCTGAATGTTTAAAAAATGCTTTTTTTCTATTCCCAATCTTTTTTATTAATTATATTGGTACATTTTAGATGTACATATTGAGCGCATGCATTAGAGGAAGTTTCTCCCTCCATGTGATACTTCCTGATTCTTCTTTTTGCCCCAATCCCCTGCCCTCCCTTCAACTTTTCTTTTTTTTAATTCTAAGGATAAAAATACATGAACTAAAATAACACGAAAACAATAAGGAAATACACAATTATAGAGAAGATACTAGGGAATTAACAATGGATGCTGTAGTACATAATGTTATTTTCACATTTGTTACTCATTTATAAACCAGAATAACACAAAAACAATAAAGGAAATACACAATTATAGAGAAGATATTGGGGAATTAACCAGGGGTGCTGTATGACAAAATGATATCTTTGCTTTTGTTACTCAGTTATACACATAATGGCATGTTTGATTAATTCAACAGTTTTCTCCACCCTCATCTCCATTGTTCTCCTACCCAATCTGTTGTCTTCCCTCTGATAATAACTGCACTTTTTGGTTTATTTACTCCCTCAAGCTCTCACATTGGGAAGGCACTTGGCTGCTTCAAATTATGCTGTAACAAACATGGGTGCACTCAAATTACTATGGCACTAGATGGAAAAGCACCTATCCTCAAAGATGATACATAGGCAGGGAACCAGACACCCTATGGTCAGCACCCCATTGGTAAGCCCTCGAGGCCCTCAAGATGGTAGAGCCCATGGGTTCGCCCCTGCGGACTGCCGGGCTCCACCCTGATGGGGTGCTCCTGGGCGCCTGGTCAAGTCCGCACGTTTGCCGCCGCCGCGCACTGCCGGGCTCCTCCCTTCAACTTTTCTTCTCCTCTTTATTTACAAAAGCTTTGTTTCCATTTTCTTGCGTTCTTTTATTCCTTTCCTTTCCTCCCTTTCCCCTCTCTCATCCTTTGCTCCTCTTCCCATCTGAATATTCTTTTCCTGTTTTCCTGTACCTGTTATGCATGTTGGTCCTTATTTACTCTTTCAGGTTTTCCCACCAGAGAAACAAAGTGATCATTAAACATGTGTGTCCAGCTTATTTCATTTAAGAGTATGGCCTCTTTTTTGCCTCTCCCCCCCATTCCACCTCTCTTTTGAATGATTTCTTCCTATGTCACAATACCTTTATACACTTTTCTCCTATGTACACATTCAATCCCTCATACCAGGGAAATGATGCAGTATTTACGCAGGTGAGTCTGATTTATTTTACTTAAGTATGTTCTCAAGGTGCATCCACTTGCCCAGAAATGTCTCAAATTTATCCTTTCTTATGGCTATGTAGTACTTCACTGTTAAAAAAACCCTACAGCTTCTTCATCCACTCTTCCACTGATGGACATTTTGGTTGTGTCCAAGATTTAGCTTTTACAAACTGTGCTGCCATAGACGTGGGTGGGTATATATTGCTGTGCTATGATGTTTTTAATTCCTCCAGGAAGATACCCAGAAGTTGAATGACTAGATCAAAAGGGATCTCTAATCCTAGTGTTTTGAGGAATCTACTGATTTACAAAGTGGTTGCACCAATGTACACTACCACCAAGAGTGCAGGCCCCTTTTCCCCACAGCCCCGCCAGAACTTGTTGTTGGTTGATTCCTTGATAATAGCCGTTCTTTCTGGGGTGAGAGGGAATCTCAGCATTGTTTTGATTTGCATCTCTCAAATGACAAGTGATGCTGAACATTTTTCCATACATTTATTTGCCATTTGTACTTTTTCCTCTGAGAAGTGTGTATTCATCACAGATGCCCATTTTTTTCTGAATATAAAGAAAGAAAATATGAGAACAATATTCTCTAAGTTGGGAACAAATCACCTATGGACTCCTAATCTCTATGAATTAATAACAGAACAGGGTTAGTACAAAAGTTCCCACAGATGGAGAATTCTGACAAAGAGTGTTAGGTAACAAGGCTCAGGACAGAACGAGGTTCCTAACAAGCATGAGTGGTACCACATTGCTCTGCACTTTAATGCTCCAGACAACTGTCCATTGATCTCAGTCATTGGCTAACTCAGAAAATAAACACTGTGGGTCCAAATAGCCCAGTCTGCTCAAAGAGGTGAAATAAACTCAAGTTTCTGTAATGCCAGCTAAACCAAAGGAAACGTGGAAAAATTTTAGCATTATTTCACTTTCTACAGCCTATTCATAATATTGTTTTCCACTATTTACAACCCTAACATCTCACTGATTTCTCAATATTCCTTAGGTTGCCAGGCATACTGGCACATGCCTGTAATCCCAGCACTCAGGAGGCTGAGGCAGGAGGATTGCTGCAAGTTTGAGGCCAGCCTAGGCTAAAAAGTGAGCTTAGGGCCAGCCTGAACTGAATAGCAAGATCCTGTCTCAAAAAAAAAAAAAAGGACAAAAAAAAATTCCTTAAGTTTTTTAAAGATATTTTCAGTATAACTGAATTTATTAAACAGGGCTGAGTTTGCAGCTCAGTAGTGGCGCACTTTCCTAGCATGTATGAAGCCCTGGGCTCCATGCTCAGCACCACAAAATCCACATTAAAATTAAACACTGTAATATCTCCCTGGAAACTTAACTGAAACTTTAAAAAATGTCTCAGGGATAAAAGGCTTTTCTTGCCTGGGTGTGGTAGCACACACCTGTAATCCCAGCACTCTGGAGGCTGAGGTAGGAGGACTACTATGTGTTGGAGACCATCCTGGCTACATAGTGAGCTCAAGACCAGCCTGAACTGCATAGTGAGACCCTGTCCCAAAACACCAAAAGGAAAGGAGATTTTTTATTTTATTTTTTTAAATTTTTATTTTAAAGACAAAAGAATGGAGACACATGAACCAGAATAAGCCATAAACAATAACAAAAATACAAAATTATACAGAACATAGTAGGGAATTAGCACTGGATGTTGTATTACATAATGTTATCTTCTCATTAGTTAACACATAAACATTAAAGGAAATACCAAATTATAGAGAAGATAGTAGGGAATCAGCACTGGATGCTGCATAATATAAAGTTATCTTCACTTCTGTTAATATAAAAATGATTGAGGAAATACAAATTATAGAGAACATAGAAGGGAATTAGCTGTGGATGCTGTCCTACATAATGTTATCTTCACCTTTGTTACTCAGTTACACAGATGATGGCCCATTTGATCATTCAATTTTCTCCTCCCTCATCTCCGTTGCCCTACCACTCAATCAGTCATCTTCCCTGTGATAAGAACTGTATTCCTGGGTTTATCTATACCCCTAGACTCTCGCCATGGGAAGAGATATAGCTACCTCAGACTATAGTATGGCATACATGGGTGTATACAAACTGCCATGGTCGGAGGTGGAAAAGCACCTATGCTCACAGTGGACTGCCCGGCTCCACCCTGTCACTGTGTTATGGGCGGGGGCGGGTCCAGTCCGTGGGGCACTCTCAGAGGGGCCCTCAGTGGAGCAGCCACAGGGCCCTCAGCGGAGCAGCCATGGGGCCCACAGCGGAGCAGCCATGGGGCACATGCTCCCATTGGGGCACCCTCGGTGACCTGTTTGGCTCTGTCCCATTGCCTCGATGCCAGAGGCCCTTTCTTCTCCTCCTCCCTCCTCCTGATCTCCAGTATTACCGTTCCCCACCCCTTGCAGCTGGGCATTGGACGAACTTACGATGTTTGGTATAAGGGCTTGAAATCTCCCTGGCCCATTCTGTGTTAGCTCAGGGTATAAACTGAGTTTAAAGATTAATTCTAGAATAGAGTTGGAGGATTTTCTCGGGTCTGCTGTATAGAGTATGTTGTGGGTTTTCAGACTCCCGGACTGCTGCTTTTCATCTAATTTGTTGCTATGAGTTCATACAAGGTTCATATGTGCAAGCTGTAAGGAGACCCTCTTGGTGCTCACATTAATAGTTTGGAGTGAGTCCTGAAGTCTGTGGATTCATCCCATTGTTGCCACGAATAGGCAGTGATTCCTCAAGCTGCCAAGACTCAAGGTGCTCACAGAGAGAGTTCAGGATGGGAGCTGAGTCCCGGCAACACAGCTCATGCTTCCTGCCTGATGTTGGAGTGAGAAGGGCGTGGAGCCACATGATCCACCTCCATCTGCATCTCCCTCCCGTTGCAGTGCTGGAGCCCCCGTCCACTCCTCGGCCGGATCCCTGGGAGCCGCTGTGGCTCACTGCCGAGATTCCCCACTGCTCTCCGCTGGTAGCTGCTCACCTAGCAGAAAGGCAGGGGCCCACCGCCTCGAGGCAGGTGCAGAGCCAGGCGTGGTGGGCTGTGTACTAGTTGCATTGATTCTCTCCAGGCGCTGATTAGGAAGGTTGCCGCAGGGTGGGGACTCTGCCTCAGTGGCTGTCGTAACTTCTCATTCTCACATTGGGTTCGACAACTGCTCCCGACCGCCCTTGCCTCTTTTCCTGGCTGTGCCCTCCTCTCTCCAGCCCTGGACCAGCTCTCGGAACTCTGCTCTCCCCTGGCCAAGTCGGGAGGCTTCCGTGAGCGTGGGTCTCCGAGGCTGAAGCTGCGAATGCCGGAACGAGGGCACGGGCCATTGGTGTGCTTGGAGCGGTGACTTCCTCCTTCTCCTCTCCCTCTGACTGCACCAGGGGGATCTCCGATCCTTTCCTCCAGCAGAGGTTTTGCTTAGTCTTTCCAAGGGCTTCAATTTCCCTTTCAGATCCTTCCTGCGTTTAGGATACCCACCTCTTTCCCTTCTGTCCTTCACGTGTTGCTATATTCCTATATTCCTTTGTCTGAGTGGCATTCCTCCGGGAGGTTCTCTCTCTGCTGCCTACCCGGTCACCATCTTGAAGTCCTCTCGTAAAATTTATTTAGTTATTTGTTACTTTCTAATGAATTGACCATTACATTTCTAAAGTTCTGAAATGGCCAACGGACCACAGAAAGATACCACTTTAGGCTCCTGCTTGAAACCAACAGCTACAGAAAACTACTGGCCTTGATTCAGGGCCACTCAGATGCCCATTTTTGGAGTGAAAAACTGGCTTTCCATATGCCAAAGACTAAAACTAGACCCATGTCAATCACCATGCACTGAACTAAAATCAAAATGGGTCAATGATTTAAATATTAAAACAGAAACAGTAAATCTGCTAGAAGACAGGTAGAATTCCTGAAGACATAGGGGTAGGCAAAGATTTCATGAACAAAATGGGAAATACTGCAAGGAATCAATAACTGGGATCTCATCCTATTAAAAAGCTTTTGCACAGCAAAAGAAATTACCAATGGAGTGCAAAGACAACCCACAGAGTGGCAAAAAATCTTAGCCAGTTGTCCCTCATACAAAGGACTAATCATCTAGAACATATAAAGAATTGAAAACAATCAGACCCCCTAAATTGCTTTCTTTATCCTTATAATCTAAAATATTTATGGTTACTTCTATTGGGTCTTTTTAAAATCAAAGTTTATTTGAAAAAGTAAAAGTGACAGGTGAGGGAGAAACTGGCTCTGCAGATCAGGCTTGGGGTGGGCTAAAGAGTAAAAGTGTACCCCGAGGAAGCCATGAGAGCCTCTTGGGGGCTTTTTTAATCACAGAAAATTATATTGTGGTTATGATTTTAGTTACTAGGGTTTTAACATTAGAGGTATTTTTGTGATTTTTAAAATAGATATTGCGTTTACCTAGAGAATTGGCAGATGCATTCCTAGGAACGCAAGGCAAATGGTATTGTTTATATTTTGAGAATATGTGGTAGTTGAAAACAGATCTTTCAAATCAAATATATGTGTTACAGAAACATGTCTTCCCTGATAATGAGGAGGAAGAAGAAGAAGAGGAGGAGGAGGAGGAGAAAGAGGAAGAGGAAGAGGATGAGGCAGGGGAAGAGGAGGGGAAGAGGAAGAGGAGAAGAGAGAGGAGGAGGTTTGTGATTTTGATCTATGCATTTTGGAGTCCTGGCAGAAAATGAGGGGCTCACTTGGGAAAGGTTTACATAGTGGGATTAGGCTAGGACTCTGTATGTAACTCAATCAGTGATATTCTTTCTCCCTTTTCTTCTGAGATGTTTTCACAATTTGAAAGCCAGGCTTATATCACTGGGCAGGAGGGAGACACAAATTCTAACAGTTAGTTACTCTCTAGCACAGTGGCCCAGTCCTTACTCCCCAATCTGATTGTGATGTTAAAGCCATGTGGATGTACCTTTGCTAAATTAAGAGATCATTAAGTGAAAAAGAACTTGTAGCCCTGCAAAACCATCTGCTTCTAACAAAAACGAAAAAGAAAGGCTTAGTAGGAAGCAGAGTGGCAGCTCAAAGGCCCACACCAGGTACTTTTTGTAGGATATTCCACAAATGATGAACATCTCTGAGTTCACAGTTACGTGTGTAGAGAAAGCTACAGGAAAGACTGATTGGAGTTTAACTTGAAGAAATGGAGTTAAATGAACAGATGCCTTTTTTGAGATTTTTTAACAAGTGCCATAAAGAATAACAAATCTGTGCTTATTAAAGTCTTTCTGGTTGTTTTGCTTGCTTTTTCTATTCTTCCCCAAGGTTCCAATGACACTTCTAGAAGCCACACATACCTTGCTTATATTTGTTTCTTCTTTCACCCATTCATTCATTCATTTGAGAAATATTTTCGATGTGCTTCTGCTGTATTCAGCACTATTCTAGATGGTGAGAAGACAAATCAAAGCCTTCAGCCTCACATAGCTCGCATCCAAGTTGGGGAGACTGGGAGAAACAAAGCCATATTAGTTTCCTTCTTGTCTGCTTTTCACAATGGTTGATTCCTCCCTTCTCTTGTTATCAGAAGCAAAGAAGTGAGAAAACTATATTTTAATATTGTTTTACACTGGGAAATTGCACATGGAATCAAAATAAGGAGTCCACACTAGAAAATTTCCCCACAAATATCCCCTGGGGTGATAGGAGAAAATAAGGTGCTAGAGGAAACTGGAAAATTGGAAGATCAAGGCAAGAAGATGGGCCAGTGAGATTTTCTGCATTGAGCCATAGCAAAGCACTGATAGGAAAGTAACTATGTAAATAAAGGTATAAATATTTACTGAAGTCCTTTGGTGTAATTTCTTGGAAATATCCTCCTCCCCATCATTCAACTATAGCATTGACATACACACCCTCACACACCCATCTACACGTACCTTTATATATATAACTGTTTACAGGTATACTTATGTACATGCTTATTATTTTTCCTGGTAGCCCTTTTTTGTTTCTTTTCTTTAAATTGACCAATTTCTGGAAACTTTTGCTATCTATTTTAATCTACATATATTAGTAGGAGGTAAGTATTGACTGTCATACATAGTAGTAATGATAAAAAGTATAACTAATAAAACTAGTATTCTTGCATTCTAAGTGAATACAATTTTCTTCTCTCTTTGTGAAAGGGGATATTAACAAGTTTTAGAGAAGTGTTAAAATCATATTAATAAAAAAATCATATTAATACCAAACCAAACCAAAGATTTTCTCCTTCGAGTTTTTCAAAAACTGAAACAGAATATAGTTTTCTTTATGCAAATCAGTATTATTTAATCTCACGTTCATGCATCACCTAAAATCAGTTTCTGTACAATCAGGGAGTGAGGTCACTTTCTAGTTCAGTGTGTGGACCACAGATGGAATTAACATCCTTCAGTGCTTCATCAGGTACCTTGGCTCAAAGCATCTGTAGGACACAGTAAGTAGCCTAAGACTTCAGGGTCATCCTCTCATCTCACCCAGCTTCCAGGTGGGCTATTACTGAGTCTTTACTGCTCTTTGGGTATTGTGATGTGCATATATATACTTCATTTTGACATCCTAGCTTTCATAGCTTGCTTTGCATTCTGGTTGCTGTATCTTCTCCAGTATGTTGTTACTTCTTGTGAGCAGAGCCTGTGTGTTCCATCTGACCATTTTTTATGTCTTTGAAGGTGCCTGACACAGTTCCCACCATGTAGATGCTCCCTTAATGGGAGATAAATATTTCCTTATAGGATTTACTTGCTACCACATATGAAACTTCCCTGAAACCAAATTATTGAGCTATCTAAATTCTCATATCTCTTTAGTTCTATTTTTTTTTTTTTTGCAAGGACATTAGGAATGATACAGGGTTTCAAACCAAATGATAGGGATTAATAGTAGTTGTTATATTACCTATTGTTATCTTCAATGAAGTTGCTTAGATTGCCAGATGTAAGACTGATCAAATCATTAAAGAGAATAAGAAAATAATAATTTAAAACAAGATTAGAGACAATCTATAGTGGCACTAGGCAGGATTGTAGGAATTCACCATTGGTTGTTATACTGCAAATTGTTGTTACATAAATTGCTCAGATTACCAGATATAAGCATGTAAAATTGGTCAAAATAGTAGGAAGAAAAACCCTTTAAACATTAACTGTTCCCAATAAACCATCAGACACCAACAGCACAGTTATACCATCCACCCACATATATATAGATAGATGTATATACATAAAATTTGCCTTAGTACTTTTTCTTCTTTCCCTCATCCCAGATGCTCCTTCCTTTGAGCAGTTTCTTTCCCTTTCTTATTATCTATTGTACATTTTGGGTTGTATTTACTCTTTCATGTTCTTACACCAGGGAGACAATGTGATGCCTACACATGTGAGTCTGATTTATTTCACTCATGAGTATGGTCTCTAGTTGCATCCATTTACCTATGAAAGCCTCAAGAGTATCTTTTTTATAGCTGAGTAATACTCCATTGTATAAAAATACCACAACTTTTTTTAATGCATTCCTCAGTTTTATCCATTCCTTTTTTATCCATCATGCACATTTGGGTTGTTTCCAAGATTTAGCTATGACAAATTGCACTGCTATAAACATGGATGCACATATATTACAGTAGTATGATGTTTTTAATTCTTCTGGAAAAATACCCAGAAGGGGAATAGCTGGGTTGAGTGGGACTTCCAATCCTAGTTTTGTGAGGAATTTCCAGACTGATTTCCACAGTGGTTTCACCAATCAACACTCCCACCAGCAGTGGGGAAGTGTTCCTTTTTTCCCACAGCCTCTCCAGCATTTGTCATTGGTGGACTTCTTAATCATAGCCATTCTTTGTGGGCTGATATGAAATTTCAATGTTGTTTTAATTTGCATTTCTCAAATGACTAATGATGTTGAACATTTTTCATATATTTGTTCACCATTAGTATTTCTCCATCTGAGAAGTGTGTGTTCATCTCAGCTGCCCATTTTTGGATTAGGTCTTTGAATTTTGGGGGCCTGATTGTTTTTAATTCTTTATATGTTCTAGTTAGGAGTCCTTTGTCTGAGGGGCAGCTGGATAATATGTTTTCCTAATTTGTGAGTGTTCTCTTCACTCTGTTGGTGATTTCTTTTGATGTGCAGAAACTTTTCAAAAAGATGAGATCTCAGTTGTTGATTCTTTGAAGTATTTCCCATGCAGTTTGTTTTTTGTTCATGAACTCTCTGCCTACCCCAAGTCTTTGAGAGTTTTACCTACTTTCTCTTTCAGTAGATTTAGAGTTTCTGTTTGATATTGAAATCTTTGATCCATTTTGATTTTAGTATAGTGCATGGTGACAGACATGTCTAGTTTTAGTCTTTGGCATGTGGAAAGCCAGTTTTTCCAGCACCATTTGTTAAAGAGGCTATCTTTCTTCCAGTGAACATATTTGGCCCCTTTGTCAAAAATAAGGTGGCTGAGTGTATTTGTAGCTATGTCTGCATCTTCTAACCTGTTCTATTGATCTTCAGGTCTGTTTTTTTTGCCAGCACCATGCTGATTTTATCACAATAGCTTTGTAGTATAATTTCAAGTCAGGGATTGTGATGCCTCTTACCTTTCCTTTGTTTCCTAGGATTGCTTTCACTATTTTAGGCCTCCTCTGATTCCAGATGAAGTTTAGGCTTGTTTTCTTTAGATCTGTGAGGTATACTATTGGAATTTTAATGGGGATTGCAATGAATCTGTACAAAAATTTTGGCAGTATGGCCAGTTTCACAATGTTGGCTCTTTCTATCTATGAGCAAGGAATATATTTCCATTTTCTGAAATCCTCTTCAATCTCTTTTTATAGAGTGCTGTAATTTTCACTGTGTAGATCTTTTACTTCTTTTGTTAGATTGATTCCTAAGTATTGCATTTTTTTAGATGCTATTATGAAAGGTGTGGTTTCACTGATTTTTGTCTCAGTCTGCTTGTCATTTGTGTACAGGAATGTTATTGATTTTTGAGTGTTGACCTGTATCAAGCTATGCTATTGAATTTGGTTACTAAATCTATGAGCCTTTTGGTGGAGTTTTTGGAGTCTTCTATGCAAAGTATCATGTCATCAGTGAATAATGATAATTTCACTTCTTTTCCTATCCTTTCTCCTCTTATTTCTCTCTCTTGTCTAATTGCTCTGGCTAATTTTTCCAGAAGTATGTTGAATAGAAGTGGTGACAGTGGACATCCTTGTCTTGTTCCTGACTTTAAAGAGAAAGCTTTCAATTTTTGACCATTTAGAATGACGTTAGCTGTTGGTTTGTCACAGATGTCTTTTATCAGATTGAGGTAAAGTTCATTTATGCCAATTTTCTATAGTGTTTTTTATCATGAATAGTGTTGGATTTTATCAAAAGCTTTTTCTGCATCAATTGAGATGATCATGTGATTTTTGTCTTTGACTCTATTAATGTGGTGTTTTACATTAATTGATTTACATACACTGAACCAACCCTGAATTGCTAGGATGAATCCCACTTGGTCACGGTGTATAATCTTCTTAATGATTTGTTGCATTCTGTTTGCTAGTATTTTATTGAAAATTTTTGCATCTATGTTCATTAGGGAGATTGGCCTATAGTTTTCTTTCTTGTTTGGGTCTTTCTATGGTTTTGGTATCAGGATAATACTTACCTCCAGGAAAGAGTTGGGGAGAATTCCTTCTTTTTCGGCGCGGCTGCCCGGTCCGTGGAGGCAAAATTCCAACTGATCAGGCTGCTCTCCGCGGCCTGAGAATTAAAGGGCTGGCTGAGACGCCGCGTGGCGAGAAGTGGGCGGACCCTGAGAGCTCGGCGCCCAGAGGATCCGTGCAGCGTTTGAGCCGCAGCTCGGTTCAAATCGCGCACAGCCGAGAGAGCGAGTGCAGAGGGAAGGACGGCTTCAGCTCCTAAACCCGACCGGCTCAGAGGCGGCTGTAACCAGGATTTGTTGGAGGCAGCAGAGCAGAGGAAACTCAGAGAACGTGCTACTGGGACAGACTGCGCCAATCTGGGCAGCGGGCCGGGATCCCGCTCAGAACCCCACACCCGCAGCCGGCGCGGCGCGAACTGGAGCAACAGCAACAGGGACAGACTGCGCCAATCTGGGCAGCAGTCCGGGATCCCGCTCAGAACCCCAACCCCGCAACCGGCGCTGTGCGAACTGGAGCAACAGCAACAGGGACAGACTGCGCTAATCTGGGCAGCGGTCCGGGATCCCGCTCAGAACCCCACCCCCACAGCCTGCGCTGTGCGAACCGGAGCAACAGTGATCGGCGGGATTGCTGAGTTGGGAAAAAAGCTCCACCCAGAGAGATACATCTGAACTGCATTCCTGTCTGCACGATCAAAGGGTGAGTTAAATGGGGCTCTAACCGGTTTTTCCTGAATCGGGAAGAAGCTCAGCCCAGCGAGTAACATCAAAAGAGCTTTAAAAACTGCGGGATCTCCTGGGAGGGAAGAACTAGCTAGGCGCCCAAACGGGATTTGTGAGGGGGGAAGGAGCTCCACCCAGGGAGGAACACCGGAGTGCCCTGTCTGTAAGACTCCTGGGGCGGCAAGCTGTTTATTCGCCCCGGCCAGGCCTTGGGGTAGGGAATAGAAGCGGAAATCTCAGCAGACAGCTTAAGGGACATTCTCCCAAAGACAAGTAATCATTGGAGCAGCCTCTGCAGCAGACCTTTGCCTGCTGAACTGCCTGTGGAATTTATAGCTCCACATTTTGAATCTGATACCCAAAAATGGGAAAACAGAGGAACAAAACGCAGTCTCAAAACTCAACCCCACCCAGAACAAGTTTTGAATGTGAAGATACAGGGGAACCAGGAAGCCTCATAACTTCAAGTT